>JAQBSW010001428.1:0-134897 GCA_029291075.1 Eudiplozoon nipponicum | reverse complement strand
TGAGTAAAGTAGTTTACAGCAAACTGTAAGTTGTAAAGTTCAGTTCAAACTGGTAAGCTTTTTTAAATGGCTGTCAACTGTGATTATAATATCCTAAGGATTAAAACATAATTTTCAAATTTTGTTTTACCGGTTCAAAAACTACCTTGTTTTCACACTACTACTGGCCTTTTTTCAAATAAATCTTTTAAAATTATCGCATAGGTGTATTTTTGTCCAAATTCATATATTTTTGGGAACGTGTCCTGTAAAACACATATAATCATCTGTGACTTAATTGTTCTATGGAATGCACAAAATTACATGTGTGTCGTTGCTCTATACTAACTACGGCATATAACTTTCGAATGTAGAAAGGGTAACAGTATTTTGCTCTGTTTGAGTAATTAGTTTGTCATGATCTCTTAATTGGTTTATATTTAGACATATTTACGTAGTGCTTGTGATGACAGACGAGTATATATTAGTTAAATCCTGATTACCAGGCTGTGTCTTACTGATTCATGGCACATCGAACGTCTTGATTTTTCGTTAAATGCTGCTCAATAGAACCGTACCATGCTCTTGTAGATAGTGTGCTTTTCACCGAGATTTTTAAAAACTATGTGTGAAATAAAGGCGATATTTACCTTTGTTTCTTTATTACTTAGTTTAGTTAGGATATATCTTGAATTAAATTGTATGGTAGCTCAACACAATTATTCCAAATATCGGTCACTTAATAATGCCGCGTGGTACCCAATAGGAATACATGAGGGAACCTTGGAGCCAACGGCCGGTGGAGAGGTATAATGGATTCCGCTTGGTTGTTATACCCTTCTGGGAGCTTTGCTGCATGGATTCGTTTACATCAAAGTTTGTGCTGCAACTATTTTTTGTTTTTAATAAAATCGTCATTTTGCATCTTTTTTTCTTTTACTCATTATAGTTCGTAACGCGGCAAATCTACGTATTATCTCTTATCGCTACCCCGATGAAGATTTGAACGCATCACCAAATTCTGGCGAAAATATAAGTAGGTTATCCATACCATGTGTATTAAGAAATCCTTAATATGGTTAGGAATTTACTGATTAATAACTTGCATAATACTATTTGTGGACTGGCGAAATGCGAGTTATATCATTCATTCAGAGAAACTTTCGACTGATGAAGTTAAATTTATCCACTATTGGGGTGTTCCAAAACAGGTCTGTTTTGGAGTTGACTTCGGCCAAAAACGTATAAATCCTATATTTTAAATGTCACAGAGATTTCGACAATCATGGATAATGTCAAACAATTATCAATAAATGAGCATTTTAATTTCTTATACTACACAAAAATTGTTCGGCTAATATGTCTATTAATATGATTGTTTACTTGAATTCCAACTAATGGGATAAATATCTTGGTTATTTGAATCAAACTGGCGATCTTGAATTCAACAAAAACCCCATTGTATTTAAACAGTCTTACAACTATTATTATAATCAAGGTTGCGGTCTTGATATAAACACCTGACCCATTAATTACTTACATATGTCAGTATAAACTAAGAATTGTATAGTGTAGAAAAGGCAATTCATCCAGTCTTACAACTAAGCAAAACTACCGTTGGTTAAACTTAATGACGCGCTTCGACCTTCCATTAAATATCATTAGTGTACTGTGGCAAGTTGTATGTCAATGCTTCGGTGATAATTAATGTCCTCATTTCTATTGACGAGCAATCCTGTATGGACTAAACCATGGCCTTGTAGATAGTGTTTCATTTTACCTAGGTTTTGTGAATGTATGCGTATTTTGAACAGTGACTTTATTCATCAAGTTAGCTTGGACAGGCTTATATGGGGTGCAAAGCAGGTAAATTTTAAGATGCTTTAATTTATTCAATGACAACAATAGGCGGTAGAATATGTCGTTTTGTCGTTGTTTCTATCTTGTAAGTATGATTCAATCTTATTTTGATAAATATTACCAACCAATTTCGAAATTTACACGCACAATTAAGCAAATTTGGCGTTCTACTTCTCTGCGTGTATGATTAAAATATTTCACTGTTTTAATAGTTTTCACCATACTCTTTTATTAAATGTAATTCGTTTGCGTGTTTTCATTTATGGCTTGCTTCCTCTAAAACAACGTGCTTTGACAGATATGTAATTGTTATCTCTACGTTACCAAATGTTCAGGTTAAATGACTAATAAACCTGGATTATCGGTGTGCCCTAGTCAGTCGAATCGACAATACTACTATGAACCTTTCTGTAAATGAAGAAATATAATAATCACCCTCGCCTCAAAACAAAATATGATGCTCCAGCTGATTATGTCGATGGCTCTCGTCATTTATCTTACTAACATAAATTAATTCCAAAACATAATTCTTGCCTTCATACGCACATTGATTTCACTAATCACTGGGATGATCCTTCAGTTATCCACTAATGAAGCCTTGGTTTCTTGCTTTATGCGCTCAGACTTTGCTAGAACAAATTGTACTGAAACTCCACAAATCCGTTGACGTGTGCATGCATGTATACATGCCTGTACTGTAGCAAAACTTTCTATTCGTTTTGGCTTGTCGTTAACAGAAAACTGCATGGAACCATAATTGCTGTTGTCGCATTGCTTTACATTTGATTTTTCCTAGATTGTGTTGTGCAAAGATGAAGGCGGCCTCGTTTAGTCTAGATTTACTCCTTCACAAATTATTTGCTTCGTCAATATTAGTATTTTCATTAATATTATAATTTTTTTCTTATCATTTATTTATTTTTTATATGTTTACGTGGCAGTATACGTCAATTATTAATCCTTTTTTTTCTGTTTCTTCTGATGATGGTGATGGGGTTGGTGATAATGATATTGAGGAGTATGGAGGTATGATATTTATTGGAAAATGTTATTAAACACCTCCTTTCTTTGTTTGTAACATATTTTGAGACAACCGGTGGTTAGTAGTCGGTCGAATTGGAGAGGGTTAATTATTCCTTTTAAGTAAAGGCAGTTGGATATATCATTACTAATTTCTATCATGGAAGTCATTGTGTTTGGTCAAACGGTTTATTGTTAATTTAACTGATATATAGTATATGCCTCTTTAAACCAATGGAATTTATATCTTTATATAGTCGTTTCGGGCCTCGCAAACAGTGTGCCTTAACCACACCTTGTTATTGCGTTTACTGTTGTGTAGCCATAACAGTTGCCGGTCTGGCAACCTGCTGTTCCGAAAGCGTTATCCTGAACCCTGCTGTACTAAGTGAATACAACCAACCCACTCATTAAAACAAATTCCAATTATGCAGTCAATTACACTGATTGTTGTCATTGTTGTCCATATTTTACAAATGTAATGTAGGAATGTAGGTTATTGATGATACTAGACCATTGGTATCCGAACATTACTATATCCATCATGCACTGGGTTATCTTTTTCTTTTCAAAGTTGGTCCTCGATAGTACAGTAAAAGGTCTTGATTTTTCGGCTATAAGGTCGCATGCTAATACCGATAGATGCTGTATGGGACGGAGAACTAATATATATGCAATTGTGTATTAGGTGTTGCGCAACTACTAACAAATTATTTCAAATATGAGCATAAGGAAAAACCATCGACAGCATGAACTGAACGTATAATCTCATGTGCATTCGTTTCTCGTTTACTGGCGACTCATCAATAAGAGCCGGTATTACGCCCTTTACCCACTATAGTCTTTGTTGAGAAATGTGGAAAAAAATAGAACGGTACAATCTCCTATATGAATGTGTAAACTTGCAGTAGTGAAGCTAACCTCATATACAGTCTGCGACAATGCGACTTTAGAGCTAACTCACTATATATAATAAATATACGAATCTACAAAGCGTACCAACACTATGGATATTGTGTCAGTATCTGATGCCAGCATCATATTTGCCGAGAATGTGCATCGTTTCGACTTTATATTTGCCGAGTTGGTACATGGTACTAACAAAATGGATTTCAATTGAGAATTGCAAATATTTCTGAACATCTGTTACTACAGCAAATCTACACGCTCTGGCAAATTCATTCTCTTCACTACTGCAGGTTTACACTTTCAGGTAGGAGATTGTATCGTCCTATATTCAAACATTTCTCATCAAAATGTTTACTGGGTAAAGGCCGTAATACCAAATCCTAGTGATGATTCGCGAGTAAGCACGAGACGAATGTGCATGAGATTATCCGTTCAGTTTACACTGTCTTTCGGTTATCCTTTTTGTCATAGTTGGTCTAAATTTTTATTAGATGCGCAACACCTGATACACAACTTCAAACCAATGCAACCAGCTGCGCACATTTTTAATCTATTTTATGAATGTTTTTTTTTTCTCGCTTTTTATATTCTCTATCTTCTAATAACTGTGAAAAGGTTTAGCGTCTGCCTTAAAAGAAGAACCCGCTCTTATTTGGTATTTCCTACTGCAAGCTGGCCAAACATTTTACGAGTCACATGGTCGCTGGCCTGGCAGTTATCTGAAAACGGAAAGTCAGGATGAGATGCGTAACCGCATTGCTGCGGATTCGGCTCTTCTTCGTGACCAGTTGGAACTTGAAATGGCCGGCAAAGGCGTAGGGCCAGACTGTGTGGGGGAAAAATACGTCAAGGTGAGTCGAATTGTCTGTTTCAATTACCTGATTTTACCCGTTTAATATTTTTATGTAATTTCTTCCTTGTTTCTACAATCCTTATTTACTTTTAGCCGATTCCATTTGGCAATAGCTGCCTATCGTAACTTTTCTAGCATTTCTGGCAAAAGTTTACGTTAAAGACTTAAAATTATTTAATTTTTTCTCTCGTGCCAATATTTGCTAGTTTTTTTCTTATCATTTACGTTTTTGATAATAAATTAATTTGAACTTTGAATAACAAAACTCTGTGGATTTTTAATTTGATATGAACATGCATTGTTGCAAATATTTGCATGCCTTGTAAATAGCACCTTATTAGATCCTAGTTACGCTGGCTCAACTTTGAAATAAATGCTGATGTGGATGCCACTACTGTTGAAGTCTATTTAGTTCACATTTTACGTATGCATTAGAAGTTATGCACATTTTAGATAGTATATTTTATGATTTTACTTGTTCCTATATGAACTAGATTTTACCGAGGTCTAGCTCATGGTACTCGTTTGTCTTCTACGTCAGAGTACTATTTAAATTAACTAATTGCTCTTCGTTTACAATTTTTGAAATATTTCACAAAGCATAGTGTATTCTCGTCAGTTTTTTTGTTCTATACATTTCAGCTCCACATTCCGAGAAGTTATCTGTATGGTCCGCTCATCGCAAGAATTTTAGACCCTGGTCACTAAACTGCCTAATCAGATATATAAAATTGAATTGTTGGACAAATCAGGACTGTATGAAATTCCATATAAAGTTGCAACCCAAAGTATGTGGGTGAAACCGTGGACCAAATTAAGTGTAGAAGACGGTTCTTTAAAACTGCCAGTAAAAAATAGACATTTTAGTAGATCTGATCTTGCACGTCGTGCAGTAGAAACGGAATACAATTATTCTGATTCGCTTTGAAAGAAACATGCTGCGCGAGTAAACTTATTACCTGCTCCTTGTTTTACCAAAAACGACGCATACAGATAGGTGGTTAGACCAGATCAACAAGATTAACTGAGCAATTTATGTTGATTATTGAATTAACGATATTATTATGATCATCCTTTTAGCAGTTAATCTTCTAACTTTCATGTCTCTGCTCCAATTATATCAAATCCTTACCTTATTGTAGTAGCTTAATACCAATTTTTTTACCTAATAGGAATTAATAACTGATGCGGCTCTATTATTATTCCATTCAGAAATTGTGAGGCAACACATAAAAATGTCATTACATTGTGAAAATAAAGAAATGAGTCAGATGCGTGCAAAATGATAACGAAATTTAATCACTGTAGTTTTATTTAGATGAATGTGCTCGTGCCATTAAATATATTTATATGAATACTTCGCAGTTATAAACACGCACGCATATAAACAATTGATGTTTAGATATTTATAGGTGAAGAGAACCAATATATATGCTATTGTTTATTGATTGTCACGTAATTACTAACAAAATGGTTAAAATAGGACCAGAAGGATAAACCAAAGTCAGCATGAACTGAAGGTATAATCTCATGTGCACGTGCTTACTGTCAACCAATAAGTAGGAGCCGGTATTACGCTCTATTCCCACTATATTTTGGTGAGGAATGTTTGACAAAATCCTATATGAATGTGTAAACCTGCAGAAGGAGCTAACTTCATATAAAATCTACGACATTGCGATTTCAAATTTAATTCACAATCTGTAATACATACCGAGCCTGCAAAGTGTGCCAACATTATAGCTGTTGAGTCAATACCTAATGCCAACTCTATGGTTGTCGAACTGTACATGGTACGAATAAAATAGATTTCAAAATATTTGCACTTAGATTAACATATTCTTGCATGTAATTATATTTGGCCTAATGCTTCTCAGTTAATAGTATATGTACGCGTGCACACACACATGCATGATGCATATCTATCTAGTGAACCAGTAATAGTTATGAAATCTATCATAAGCTATAAATAACACCGTTTAAACTGAATTCATGCTTTTTGTTTAAATACAATGGGATTGGTGTTTGCTTCAAGCTCGCAAAAGTTATTTAACGAATTTTTACCACCACACGCGTATTCATTGATCGTTTAATTAAGTTCTTGCTTGTTTTATTACTTGTGTAACATTCTTGAAATTAGTGAACCGTTGGAAAAGGTTCCGGAGACGGAGAGCCGTGATAAACGGAATAAAGTATTGAATGATATAAAAACATATTTGTGACCAGACACGATCACGTATTTGCTCTTATTCTTTGTTTGTTTTATATTCGAAAGATAGATAGTTTATATGACATGCTGTTTGATTTTCTATTCAGCTAGACGTATGATTAATAGTATAACACGCGTATAAAATGGATAATTGAATCGGACTTCATTAATGAGGCCGCTTTGGCTTGAAAGAGTATACATCGCATTGGTAAAATAGACAATGTGCCTTTCTTTTTGTTGAGTAAGAACAAAAGATAGTACCTGTTTTTACTAAATCGATAGAATGTTAGATTAAAGTTAGTGCTAAAATGTTAGACAGATCCGTGAAGGAGTGTATGTTTATTTATACAATTGCCTGGTCAATTATTTTGTCAACTGGCTCATGATATTCATCATAAAAAATTACAACATCATCATTTAAAATAGCAATGCACACGCATATGGAAATTGATACTTCACTGCCGCATTAAAATAAGCAAATAGTAGTAATAACAAGAATGGAAAAATAATAATTTTTAAATAACTCCTGTAAAATAAATGAATAATGAATGAAATGCTCTTGTTTGATCATAAATGGTGTGTTATTGAATCTGTCATCTGTGAAACAACTGCATCTTGAAGCATCAGATTTTAATTGAGTCGACCCTGTTGTTTTGCGTTCAATTTAGACGATTTGTATTGCATACTGAATGGTGAAATCACTGCTAATCTGTTCATGTTTGGCGAATAATAAGACATTATCGTTTGCAGAGTAAAACCGGGTTTATCTTCTGCTTGAGGTAACTTCGATGTCAAAATCCTGAGTGTATGGAAAAGTATAGTTATCAACTACATATCTTTTGAACAATTTAACTAAAAATGTGTTAGTGAAAATGTTTGTCTTACGCTACTGCTGATAGTAAATAGTTCGATAATGCATAGCACACCTTGACGTGACCATAAGTGTTAAGAGTTCAAGTAATGCTCCATGGGTTGTAAGATTGTAGTTCTGAACATATATTGCACGAACAAGTTTGAATTAACAGCGGCTGTTATTTTGTGCGAACACCTCCACCTTTTCAGTACTCTATTCCAAAACGAAGGGACGAGAATAAATGTCCCGAAACCTCGATGCAAATCCGGAAAAACGTGTTAATACAGCATTTTCGGCAGAAAAGAATATTGTGCGACCAGTGAGAACCCGTAGATCAGTGAAACAACCTCGCTGTATGCCTGTAAATGTAAATGAATCAAGATTTTACCGAACTACGAGTGCTTCCGATTGTCCCGCAATAGCAGCTTGCGGTACAAATTTAAATGATGATAGCATCGAGAAACACTAATTGTCATCTAAATGATTCCTGTTTGATTGTTTGTATGAGATCTTCAAAAGAAAAGTAGTTCGAGCAACTAACACACAGTTTGCATCAATACAGATGATAGTTGTGTTCAATACAGCAAAACTTATGCGTTCTAATGAAAAAGAAAACCTCTCTGTGACGCCAGTACCTTTATCTGTGCACAAATTTTAATGTACCTGCAGCTCTCAATATATCGGCAGATCAAAAATCAGCATCTCTCTCACAAACTGTAAAAAAGGGGTGCAGCTCTTGCAATTTTTGAGCATGCACTACTCTACACAGATACTTCTGGTCGCGTTAAGGTCTACAACGAATTAACGCATAACTTTACAACCAGCAGTGATGCTCGTCGAGGTTGTCCACTTTCCCCCTTTTTGTTTAATTTTAAAATCGATGCTTTTATGAACAACACTCTTCCACACATTCAGGATGCTGGAGTTGAAGTTATCCAGGCGATAAACTAGTCGAATCTGACTATGCGGACGATATTCGACAATCAGCATGTTGCCCAGGCCACCTTGAATAGATTAACAGACGTTGTTCCGTTTTCGGTATGAAATTCGCACCCTCTAAATGTAAGATACTGTTACAGAATCACCCACCACTCACTCCAACATTGCGACTGTAGAATGAAGATCTAGACATAGTCGACAGGTTTACATATCTTGGGAGCTCTATCAATAACGTAGGCAATATGTCTGACGAGGTGAGAATATTGATCGCGAAAGCTAGAGTAGCTTTCTCAAACCTTCGTCATTTATGGAGAAACGCGACTATTTCACTCTGCCTTAACGGTCGTGTTTACAATGCAATGTTGCCTTGAGGAATGCTAACTTAGCCATAATGGTGTTGTAGCGAGGTTTAGTTTGCCTCATTTCTGTGAGTTATCCTGATAAATTTACTCATAGTAACCAGATATTTCTTCTCTCTCTTTGCTTCTCTCTCTCTCTCTATTGTAAATCTCAATAACAGTTTGCCTGATATATTATTTCCGTTTTCATTTATATATTTTTTTCACTCTATATAGTTATATGGCAGTGAAACATTATTCAATTTTGACTATTGTATGGCTGGACATGATGATGATGACTCGCAGATCATGCTGTTAGTTATTACAATTTTAGTTCTGTACAAGACAAAAACTGAAAACGTGCTTCTGGCTTTTGAAACTATTGCAATTAATAAGCTAAAACCCTGCTTACACGTGCAGAAAGTAATTAAAAAAGAGATAAATTGGTCTGCTGTTGAACAAATATAGGAAATTACGTTATTTCACAAAATAAATACAAAACAAGCGTCTTCAAGTACTATTTTTCTTTTCTAGTTTCGATCTTTTGATTATAACACACACATATATATATATATACACACACACACATATATATATATATATATATACATATATACATATATATGTATATGTGTGTGTGTGTGTATGTTTATTTATAATGAGATTATAAACGCAGGATTTTATTAAAAAACAAGATGTGCGTGCACTTACTTTTTAATTGGGATTTGTAAGTCGAAACTGTTTATTTTTGCTATGTTGTTCAGCAATTGGTTAAAAACGATGGGATTGGTGTTAACTTCAAGCTCGCAAACTTGATTTAAAGAAAATTTTAGTTCTGGTTTTTCTTACGACAATTCAAGACTAACTTATTTATTTTTTGCGCTGATTATGTACATATTGATGTAAAATCAAATAGCAGAAGATAGGTTATACCATTCGTCTACTAGAGCGGTTTCGTATTATTAATTAGTAATTATAATTGCTGCGGCCGGTATTTGAACCTGGATATGTTTGAAACATGCAACTCACCGTTTACGCCAACGAGGTCGAGCATGCATGAGAGTATAATGGCAGTAATAAATTATATTTATGCTATCAGTATAAACTAAATATTTCGTTATATTATAAATGCAATTTATTCGTCAAACCAGTTTCATCCTTATTGGGCACTCATCACTGGTAGAAAAAAATGCCGCAATCTGGATCTGAGACCGGAACTTTTTAATTCTGTCTTCCGATGTATCATGCACGCCGTCAAAGCAGTGGTTTATGTTTTCTGGGCATATTTATGGTACCCATGGAATTAACAACTTATTCAGTCCACCATAAAAGCAATAAACCTCTATTTGAGATAGGCGTGGTTTACTATTGTATAACCTTGAAATTGGTTGCTTACTTCGTAGTCATTGCTATGTATGGGGCGCAAGAGAGCACTGGGTCGCATGTTTTTAGTGCGGACACTAGTATTAAATAATAAGTTTTACTTCTCTGTTTGTGCTATCCAAAATATTTGTCCTGATCGTCTGATTTAAGGCGTCAATTATTAAAGTTTTCCTCATCAGAGGAACATTGCTCTCTCCATAGTAGTTTCAGCCTTTTGCGCGCGTGTCACTTATCGTGTAGTTTAACTTTTACCCTATTACATAAATTGACATATCAGCGGCACGTTTAAAGGTGTCTCCTAAAATCAATGCCATGAAACTTGTCAACGTCGCATTTTCGTTGTATCTACATGCACTCGCACTGATTTCAGCACAATCGAACTAAGTACCTCACTTAGCAGTGCCTGAAGTTCAGATACGGTTTTAGTTATGGGTGACATGAATACACAAGCTGGACACTTAAGTGACTCATAATTCCATCTAGGTGGAAGATGCACTTTAAGCTCAATGCGCAATGTTAATGGGAAACAGTTGTGGAATAGGTGCGCGCAGCATAAATTACAATTGAGTAGCACAAACTTCGGAAGTAGCATATGACGTTGTGTCACATAGCATTTTTCAGTTCCAGACGTGTTAACTCACATTTGTTTTATAGCAATTAATTGTAGATATCGTTGTTGCATCCAGGACTGTCGTTAATTTTGGTATACATATTTGGATTCGGACGATGCAGTTTTAATTGGTAGATTTTCACTTTCATGTCCTGGAAGGCTAAATAAGAATAAAGTTCAAGTACGTAAAGGTACCAATTTGTGCGGAATTTTCGGTTCCCGTAGAATAAGTCATTGGGTCTATGAAAAGTCTGAAATTTCTTGAAACTTGGCGCCAATTTCCTGCTTGCTCGGCTTAAAATAGTATTTGTAGAGCTATAATACGTTAAATGAAGCAGTCTTTAGGTAAATCTTAAATCCGTTTGAACCAGAGAAGATGGAGAAATGGAAGAAGCTTTGGTATCTGTTAATAGCTGATGTTAATTCTAACTTCAAAAAAGACAATCGGAATTCGTGTGACAGCCATCGTGGGGTTAGCTTAACTCCTGTCGTAAGTATGTTATTTGCTTTGAATACATTTCGCCGCATGAGCGCTTCATGTGACTCACATACACGAGAAGAACAATCCCATGTTATTCTCGGCGCTGGATTTGTTAATCTGAACTATGCAAACTATATTTTGTTATTATAAAATTGATATTCTGCCTTGATTACCTCGAATAGGTTAGCAGTAGTTGCTCTATCTTTATATATGAAATTCTTCAGGATTACGCACTGTTTATATTAAATCTGCGGCTGCGAATTGGAGATCGGGACATAGTTAACAATATTACATATCTTGATAGCTGTATTAAAAAGTCAGTCAACATGATAACCGTGAAAGCCTGATTAAATTGTTCCAATCGTCGCACTTTATGGAGAAACGCGAGTATTTCAGTTTTTCTTAATGGTAACGTAAATTTAGTCTATCAGAAGTGGATGGACAACGCTGGCATTCGCTGAAGCATTTTTAGAGCGGCTAACAAGAGCTCCCAGTTAGACAAAGAAATATGACTCCAATAAGTGCGCTGACTCGATCACGCCTTACGTTTGCCTTTAGTTTTATTTCCCAATGTAGCATTATTCTTTCGGCCAGTGATAGTTTAGCGAAATACCAAGATGGACAGATTCGCAAATGACAAAATCAGCTAAAGTCAACTACTGCTAATTTTGGTAGTATAGGACACGTTAGTCTACCTAAATTGGGGACCCACTTGCGCATCATAATTCTTCTTTAAATCACGTTTACGAGCTTGAGGTAAACACTAATCTCATTGTATTTAACCAGTCGTCGAACGACATAGCAAGACTTCCGTCAGTCATCAGGTTACTACGAAAAACTGACTAACGAGGATGGAAATACAATGAAACCAAAATTATGCGGCTCTCATCTCGAATACATTTTACTCGATGGGAAATGGTGGCTACACTATTTGTACGCAGTCACAAACATTAAACTGTTACAGCTTTCGAAACACACACACACACACACACACATATATATATATATATATATATATATATATATATATATATTACAAAAAGTATATTTCTGGTTAGGAAGAAAAACACATTAATAACATAGTGGATAATGACTATTTCGAGATTAATAAACTTCGCTCTACAATTTGTCATTTTGATACATTCTGGGTCTTCATTTGATTATGTGGGTGGCAGCAAATCTGACTCGGTTTTACTTCTATTTCTTGTTTTGGCTGATTGGTAAGTGTGTATGTGTTTCTGTCTATGTGTGTGCTTGTTTACATGTAAAGTCATTCTCGCTGTATTGCAAAATGATGTCTGAGATCTGGTCATTATTGTATTGATGGTTTGAGAATTAACCATCTGTTCGCATTGTCCGCTGTTACGTGTATGAGTGCTATTTTTCAGAGTGTAATCTGTCGTTGTACCTTCTTGTGCAATATTGTGTTCTTCACTTGGTACCAGCGCAAGTGCGCATTGCAGTGTTGAACGCTCATATCGTTTGGAAATTTCTGTCACCGTATATGCATCTGCTTTGTCCTCTTCAGTTTGTTGCCAATCCGATCGAATGTTTGTTGAGTCTAGTCGAGGACGTGTTTGGTCTTGCCTGGATACTAGTAAATTGTTGTTGAATTTTGTTATTCGTGACCAGTCGATTAGAATATCATGTTGATGAAACTTCTGATGTTGACATCAATGAATCGCTCTGAGTAGTTGTTTATTAGCAAAATTTTCCTCAGCCCAGTTCTTCGTCGATCTTGTGTTCAGAGCAGATCTTCCTGATTCTGTCTGATAGATTGTCGAGGAAGAACTGGGCTACCTGAGGAAATTTTTTCTAATGAACAACTACCCAGAGCAATTCATTGATGTCAACATCAGACCATGACAGATTCGCAATAGAGAGGATACTGTCAAACTGGTTTTCCTTAACTTGCCATTTAGAGTCGACTTACCAACCTCAATAATTGTACGGCTGCTGAATAGAATAACTAAGGACAACTTTCCCAGTGTTAAAGTTAATATCAAATTTAGTAAACAGAGAATCATGAGGTTGGATGCCACAGCTCAATTGCCATTTCTCTCCAAATCATTCATAGTGTACAAATTCTCATCTATGCGCGGTAGCACATATATCGGACGTACGAAGAAGCAATTGATAAACAAAATCCAGAAATATTTACCACAGAAATAGATTAACAAAGGCTTGACACGATCAGGAAAACCAGCTATTTCCGATCATATATTGGCGATGGGGCACCCAGTCAAGTCGACCAATTTCACAATTCTACATAAAGCAAAATCAGAAAAATTATTATTTATGAAGCCCTTTACATAAAACAACAAGCACCTGGACTAAATATTCAAAAGTTTCATCAACATGATATTCTAATCGAATGGCCACGAATAACAAGATTCAACAACAATTTACTAGTATCCAGGCAAGACCGAACACGTCCTCGACTAGACTAAACAAACATTCAATCGGATTGGCAACAAACTGAAGAGGAAAAATCAGATGCACATACGGTGACAGAAATTTCCAAACAATGTGAGCGTTCAACACTGCAATATGAACTTGCGCTGTTACCAAGTGAAGAACACATATTTGTGCAAAATGTGCAACGACAGACTACACTCGGAAAAATAGCACTCGTACACGTAACTGAAAACAAAGCGAACAAATGGTTAATTCTCAAGCCATCAATAGAAGAATGACCAGATCTCAGACATCACTATGCAATACAGCGAGAATGATCTTTACATGCAAACGGGCACGCACACAGACAAACGCATGCACACTTACCAATCAGCCAAAACAAGAAATAGATGTAAAAACCGAGTTATATTTGCTGCCACCCACATAATCAAATGAAAACCCAGAATGTATCAAAATGAAAAATTGTAGAGCGAAGTTAAGTAATCTCGAAATAAATATCCATTATCCATTTTGTTATTAATGTGCTTATACTTCCTATCTAGAAATATACTGTGTAATATTCGAAAGCAATGGTCATAATATAAAGACACGTACACACACACATATATATATATATATATATATATATATATATATATATATATATATACACAAAGGTTAAGTACTTGTTGTCCATTGATTAAATGGTGGTAACAATTCTTTAAATCAAGTTTGCGAGATTGATATTTTGTTCGAAGACTTGTTAAATACAATGGGATAGGTTTTCAAATGAAGCTGACTAACATGATTTAAAAAATTGTTACCACCAACCGCGCAACCAATAATTGGCTAATTATAGGTATTCGTTTGAAACTCTGAGCGATATTTTATCGAACATAGCTTAATGGCGATCGTTTTGTAGATTTCTATTTGCATAACTTTCTCTTCTTCGAACGGAAGGCTAACTGCGAGGCTCTTTATGAAGCGATAAAGTGAAAATCGCAAGGAAGCTGTACTGCCGATGTCGCCTTTCCTTAGCGCTGATTTGGCTATAATGATGCATTTAGAAGTCTGGGTTGTCTGTAGTTCCATCCGAATTAGAACCTCTCCGTCATTAACATCTGTTAACATCTTTTACTTGTTTTAAATTGTTATCTTCTGGTTATTTAAATTAAAAATGTTACAAAAACGTCTTTTGTGAAATAAAATGTGTTTTGTGTCTTGGTTATATGGCAGTTATGTTCTATTGCCGTTGGTGAAGGTGATCTTATGCCAAGTTTTAATTTAGCTGTAAAAGTGAATTGGAGGATTTGAAATAGGATAGCTGTATTTCATACTACCGTTGAAAATACGACTAGCTGCCGAAGGTCAAATAATTAATTACCTTGGCTTCAGGATATCGTGAAACGTGCAACTATTCATCAGCTATACACCAAGTGACGGAAAGTTGACAGTATATATGAACGAAATATGAGTGTCTATGCCGCCAGATACCATTGATGTAGAGTATCGTCTCGGTGATGATGGACGAAAGTACCTATAGAAATTTCAATACTAACCAAGATTAATGACTCAACGCGTAAATTTGTCCGGAACCTTATCTAGTTAATTAATTAGTACAATACATTCAATTAATGAAAAAGCTTTTTCAGATACTGGCCTTTTACAATTTACTTTCTTAGTTAAATATTTTAAAAATTATGCAATTTATTTGTCTGTTTATAAATACCACGTGTGCTTTATAGGAGTTCTGCCGATTCGGTGGCTCAATGCTACATTCCGTGGCTGCCTTTCTCGGTGGAATAGCTGCTCAGGAGGTTATCAAGCTTATTACACATCAGTACGTACCTATCACGAAACCGTTGCTGTACGACGCCATCACTTGTCAAACATTTAGTATTGACATTTAATTGATCAAACTTGTGTTTGGTTTGATAAGCTCTGTCGTTAGCTGTTATCGGTGGGTTCAGCAGCTGAAAATTGTTGCATAAAAGCGAATTTTAAAAAGGCCAAGTGGAAAATAGACATTTTCAGATTATTACTCAAAATTTATCTATGAAGTGTATGTCCTTTTTAACATATTTCACTAAATATAACTATTTCCATCTAATACCAGTGACTTTATTGATCTTTATACGGATTTGTGTAAAATGTCTTAATTTATTGCATTAGTCTATTGGAAAATTCTTTAAGTATGGAACAATTAAGTTAGAGATTGTTTATCTTTTTGCATAGTATCAGTCAAAATAAATTACATGCATGTTCACAATAAATTTTACTGGTGATATTTTAATTAGTTACTACCAACATATTTTAAACTTCGGGCTGTATATGAGAGATCTGTTTGATGTTTCATTTATTTCTTAGGGACATCTTTACTTTTATTACAATTGTTCGATACGTATAGGTCCGGGATTATCTCAACAAGAAATAGGCGCCTTTATATGCAATTACGACCCGCGACTTAGAATGTGTGTTTTTGATAGTTAAACATCAAAATTTTATGGAGATTAATTGCAATGTGTGTGAATTATATCTTAGATGTTGATTTTCTTACCTGTGTCTACTTCAGTTGTAATAAAAAATTCTATATAATTTTATTTTTTGCTTTTACGTCTACTAAACGAACAGATAGTCATTTATATTAATGGCATCTTTACCTGCATATACTTCCTCTCTCTCTCTCTCGCTCTCGGCATTTAGTTGGCTCGTGTCTATAATATTACAGTTTAACTTTTACCCCAATACATTAATTAACGTATAAGCGACTCGGACTGTACTGCTGGATTTTGGATTATGCCCTATGTGTAGTCTTCTATTCATTGTCATTCTATATTGGCGGTTGGTAGGCTTTTGCCTGACGTTAAGTAAGTTTGTTCTCTACTGATTTAAGCATGCTTCATAATAAATTTTTTGTTCAGATATTATCGATATTTCTTGCCTGTTACATAATTCAACCATTATTTATTTGATTAATTTTATCAATATTTCACTCTAGCCTAGAATGCTTTTTAATTTGTTTTTGTAACTACGATCGTGACAGATTTAGAATGAGAGAATTTGAAAGCCGTCTCTTTCAATTGAAAATTAAGGTTTGGCTTATATTTTCGCTGTAGTAAGCAAATTTTATTACTGATATTTCGATTGATTTTAACTTCCTTATGTGCCATCTTCATTTGTTATTATGCGTAAAATTCTTCAGAAGTCGCTGGTTGTGTATTTTTCAAGCAGTCGTTTCGTAATCCTATGGTAAACAAAAGATATTGACTGATCTTTCATGTATGAATGATTTTATTGATTCTGCAGTAGAAAATCTATTTAGTTTTTGTGAAGATGCATTTATCAGTTTTTCGTGTGAAATTAAGAGATAGGGCATCTCATTCGACAAGAAAATTTACTTTTGTATTGGTAACGTGAAGCATGTTACTGGGGGCATTTAAAATGTATTCATTTAAAAAATATCTTGAATGTTTTTTTTCTTGTTTTTTAATGTAAAATGGTGAGTACAAGTTAGGATGTTATGTATTAGGTGTTGTGCCCGTAGAAAAAAATAGTTTGAATAGGACCAGAAGGATAAACCAAAGTAAGCATGAACAGAAAGTATAATCTCATGTTCACATTCGTTTGCTTACTGGCGATTCATCTGTAGGAGCCGGTATAACGCCCTATAACAACTATATATTTAGGTGAGGAAAGTGTTATATTTGGACGCTACAATCTCCTATTCAATTAAATATATGACAGTTAACTACTGTTTGTTATGGAGAATTGGCTTTTAGAGACAATACCGTATAAATCTTGCGAACAATAGTTCTAAATAAACTGTATGTTTACAGAAGATAATGTTATTCACTAGATTACGGCTATATATGGTGTATCGTAATTATACTCATGCTATTAAATATTGCCATGTTTGGTCTAGTTTAATTTACATAACACTGTGCAGATTACGTATTTAATTTTATTCCCTCTAAAGCAGCATACGATTGGACGGTGTGTCAAAGATCAGTTTTCTTTGGCACCTGCATCAGTCCCGATCCCCGAAAGTATGCCTGTATCAATAGTGTGGAATGCTAATCTTGAACAATCATCACAATTTCAAATGCGGAACACAATCAAATGTCTTAAACGTGGCAAAGGTGCAGACACCGATGATTTGCTTCCGAGACATTTTAAGAATGATGGCGACTTGATGAAATGAGAGGACCGAGTGAATTGAACCACCACTCCTATTTCGAACGAAACAATCATAATTCGTGTGATAACCATTGTGGTATAAGGTTGACTCCAGTCCCATCTATTTTATTTGCTTCTATTATTCTAAGCCGACTGAGCACTTCGTGTGACGAACATGCTAAAGTACTCGCCAGACTCTGGCGCGGGTGAGATTGTATGGATAATATTTTACCTTAATGCGAGTTCTTAAACAGTGAAATGTATTTCGCCATCCCACAATAGCCGTCTTTCTAGACTTCAAGGCGGCACTTCACTCAGTGGATGGCAAGGCACAATTTGATACTCTGCTGAAAAATTGGTATGCTCACTAATCTTGGAAAAAGTTTACGCGCTCTCTATGCAGTCAATTCTCGCGTTAAGGTCTACAAAGTCAACTTGAATATCCAGAAAGGTTGGGCAAACTGTCCCTACCTTTGCAGTTCATGGAGAAACACAAGTATCACACCTGGCCTGAATGGTTGGGTGTACAGTACATTTAACTGTGCAGTTTTAGTTTACGCTAGTGAGACATTACTTATAGTCGCTGATTTTAGACGCTTACAGGCATTCGACATCCTTTGTTTTAGAAGCATAATAAATACAGTCTACCAGTAGTGATCCTTGTTAGATAAGAAATTTAGGTTTAATCAACTGCTCTGGCTCGGTTATGTTTTGTGTATGCTTTCAATTTGATTACGCAGTGGAGCATCATTTTCTCAAACAGCACCAAATTGGCGTAAGAGATAAGGCGGGCAGATTGTTTACTTGACAGAACCAGCTTCAGTCAACTGCAGTACAATTGGGTAATATAGCGTTTGAAACCCTGTGTGATGTTGCATCGAATAAAGTTCAGTGACGATCTTGTTGCAACTAACTAGCTTGGCATAATTTATTGTGATTTTTGCTCGGGCTCTGTAAGCGATACAGGGAAAACCGCGGGTTAGCTGTTTTTGCGATTTATCTTGGATTGCAGGTAACGTTAACATAATGATGATTTTTAGATCTAGAATTCCTTATTTCCGACTATCTCGTTAAATATACTTATACGACCTAGATTTTCCCCTTCATAAATCACATTAATAGTATTTTTGGTCTCAAGTTTTATTTTTCGCTATTAATACTCCTAAATATTTTTTGTTAAAAATACTTTTAAAATTTAATTAATTTTTTCCTCGTGGCTATATGCAGCGTAGCTGATTGTGATGATGATGCTGATGATCACAAACGCAGGGCTTTAATGGCATACAGTTAATTCTGCTACGCAGTGTCTCCAATACCTCTTGTACCCTTTTAAATAGTACATAAATGTGTTGAGGATTTAAACGTGCAGTCAGTGTAGTCAAGTTGCACTTTTACGATGATGAATCATGCAATTGACTTTATGTAACTGCACTTCTTCATCTTCTTCTCGGCAAAAAGCTGATTCGCTGTGCTGTGCAGCTAAATGTGGCCCACGGCTTACGCCTCCTCGTTTTCCAGTTGCACGGCCTTTAGCCTCAATGTGGTTCTGAAGGCACTTTGAATCTTTCTGGCATCTTCACTAAATCAATTATTGATGGGTGGGTTGCCAGCTTCCTCACTAAGTACGGAAACACCAATCACTGACCGTGCTTCTAGTCCCTTTTCACAAAATATTGGAATTTAATTGTTGACCACATCAAATTAATTATTTTCAAATCAAGGTTTCGATCTTGATATGAGCACCTATTTCATTATATATAAATCTACCAGTGTAAACCAATTATTGTATCATAGAGAAAAGGCGATTCTTCCAGTAGCTGAATGCTGTTTGTTGCGGATAGCTAATATATGCAATTATGTATTAGGTGTTGGCCACCTAGTAACATTATATATTTAGGAGAAGAATTTGGACAAATAGGACGGTTCAATCCCCTACACGAATGTTAAAACCTGCAGTAGTTAGGCTAACCTCATATAAAATCTGCGAGAATGCGACTTCAATGATTAATCAATATGTATAATATATATGCCGAGTCTGTATTGGATAATAACTCTATGGCAATTGTTTCAGTACCGAAAACCAACATAATATTACAGAAAATGTGCATGGCACTAATAATATGTTGGACGAGTTGGTACATGGTACCAACATGATGGGTTTTAATGAATGCTATAGTTCACCAAAATTAAGAATTAAGACTATTTATGAACACCTGTTATTTCATTAAATCCATGCAGTCTGGCCTTGATCGATACCAGTTCTCACTCTTCGCGGTAATCATGACATCAGTTAATTAAATATATAACAGTTAGATACTGTTTGTGGCGAAGAACTAATATATATTCAATTATGTATTAGGTGTTGCGCACCTAGTAACAAATTAGTTCAATTATGACCAGAAGGATAAACCAAAGTGAGTATGAGCGGAAAATATAATCTCGTGCACATTCATCTCCTGCTTACTGGCGACTCATCAGTATGAGCCGGTAGTACGCCCTTTACCCACCTTATATTTGGGTGAGGATTGTGGGAGAATCATCATCATCATCATGTCCAGCCACACAAAAGTCAAGTGACTAATGTTTCACTGCCATATAACCATAAGGAGTGAAAAAAGTATATAAGTGAATTTAGACAAATTATTATTGAGATTTACGAGAGAGAGAGAGGGGTAGAGAGAGAAGGAATACCTTGCTACTATGAGTAAATTTATCAGGATAACTCACAGAAATGAGGCAAACTAAACCTCTCCACAACACCATTATGGCCAAGTTAGCATTCGGGCAAGGCGACATCAGCAATACAGCTTCCTTGCGGATTTCACTGTATCACGTCATAAACAAACCAAACCTCGCAGCTAACTTTGCCCTACTAAGAAAAGAAAGTTACGAAGATGATTCTACTAGACATCTGCAACAAGATCGCCACTGAGCTCGATTCGATGCCATATCGCTAAGGGTTTCTAACCAAGAACTGTGATGTGCACGAGGACCCCATCCCGGCAGACGAGTGGGTCCTATACTACCCAATTTGGATGTAAGTGACTTTAATTGTTTCTGCCATGTCAAAATCTGCCCACCTTGTTTCTTACGCCAATTTGGTGCTGGATGAGAGAACAGAGCTCTATTGGGCAATCGAAATGAGGGCATACGCAAAACGTGACCGAGCCAACGAAGTTGATGGAGCCTTATTTGTTTTTCTAAAGACGAGCACTTATTGTCAGATCCAAAAATACGTCTACGGATGTCAACGTTAGTTATTCGTTGTTGGTAACCAACATGTGCTATACTTCTCAAACAACGATGATCGAATGCCTGTAAGCGTCTCAGATCATCAACTCTAAGAGGCCAAGTTTCACTAGCGTATAGTAAGACTGCGCGTACAGATGCATTGTAAACACGACCTTTAAGGCAAAGTGAAATATTCGCGTTTCTCCATAAATGACGAAGGTTCGAGAAAGCTACTCTAGCTTTCGCGATCCGTATTCTCACCTCGTCGGACATATTGCCTACGTTATTGATAGAGCTCCCAAGATATGTAAACCTGTCGACTATGTCAAGATCTTCATTCTGCAGTCGCAACGTTGGAGTGAGTGGTGGGTGATCCTGTAACAGTATCTTACATTTAGAGGGTGCGAATTTCATACCGAAAGACGGAACAACGTGTGTTAATCTATTTAAGGTGGTCTGGGCAGCATGCTGATTGTCGAATAATAGTACGATATCGTCCGCATAGTCAAGATCGACTAGTTTATCTCCCGGGAGAACTTCAACTCCAGCGTCCTGAATGTGTGGGAGAGTGTTGTTCATAATAGCATCGATTACAAAATTAAACAAAAATGGGGAAAGTGGACAACCTTGACGAACACCACTGCTGGTTGTAAAGTTATGCGTTAATTCGTTGTAGACCTTAACGCGACCAGAAGTATTTGTGTAGAGAGCTCGTATAATATTAACAAATTTAGTGGGCACACCGCTTTTCGACAAGATATGGAATAAAACATTGCGATCCACCGAATCAAATGCACCCTTGAAGTCTAGAAAGACGACTATTGTGGGACGGTGATATAAATGTCTCTGTTCGAGAACTTGCCTTAACGTAAAAATATTATCTATACAACCTCGTCCTGCGCGGAATCCGGCCTGTTCTTCTCTTGTATGTGATTCACGTGAAGCGCTAAGACGACGTAGGATAATCGAAGCAAATAACCTTGATACGACCGGAGTCAAACTTATACCACGATGGTTATCGCACGAATTACGATTGCCTTTTTTGAAGATAGGAATGATGGTCGTTCAAGTTGGGCGCTCAAGTAACGTAGAATTTCATTTAGGTGGAAGATACACTCTAAGCTCGACTCGCAATGATAATGGTGAGCGGCTTTTGGATAGCTGCGCTGAACATAGACTATATTTAAGTAGTACAAATTTCAGACATAGTGTTAGATGTTGTGCTACATGACGTCCTCCAGCACCCGGGCAACGGTGGACTCAAATAGATCATGTAGCAATTAGTTATAGATGGCGTGGTTGCATCCAGGATTGTCGCTCTTTTTGGAACACTTATGTCGACTCGGACCATGCACTTATCCGTTGTAGATTTGCTCTAAAATTTTCCGGGAAAATAATTAAGAATAAACCCCAAATTGATGTAGGCAAACTCGAACAACCGTCCATCCGACAAAACTATGAAAATATTCTTAAGGCTAATCTAACTGGTCTGAATAGCGAATATCCGAATATACTTTGGTCCAAGATAAGTTCCACTATGCACAATGCAGGTACTACTGTATGTGGCATAGCAGGCCCCCGTAGAAATAATCACTGGCTCTTAAAATCTATGGAGATACTCGAAATAAGGCGCCAAATTCCACCTGGCTCGACTCATAATAATACCCGTCGCAATATAAGACGCCAACTTAAGCGCAGTCTAAAAGGCGATCTCGAAAACTTTTGGAGCAGAAAGGCTGAAGAAATGGAAGTAGCTTTCGCGTCAGGTAACAGTCGCTGTTTGTTCCAACTTATACGCACAACAGGTCCGAGAAAGTTAAAAGTTAGCGAAACTATAAATGATAGTAACAACGAATTAATAACCGATAAAATAAGTCGTCTTGACAGGTGGGCTGAACACTTTAGAGATCAATTTTCTTGGCCACCCGCGTCAGTTCCGCTTCCCGAAAGCATGTCTGCATCAACAGTGTGGAATGTTAGTCCCGAAGAACCATCCGAGTTAGAAGTACGCGATGCAATCCTATCTCTTAAGCGCCACAAAGCCGCTGGCCCCGATGATCTGCTTCCGGGATTGTTTAAGGATGGTGGCGATATAATTTCAGGAGCGTTGACCAAACGTTTTCATACTATATGGAATGAGGAAACCGTACCACTTGACTGGAATGAGTCGACCATCATTCCCATCTTCGAAAAAGGCAATCGTAATTCGTGCGATAACCATCGTGGTATAAGTTTGACTCCGGTCGTATCAAGGTTATTTGCTTCGATTATCCTACGTCGTCTTAGCGCTTCACGTGAATCACAAACAAGAGAAGAACAGGCCGGATTCCGCGCAGGACGAGGTTGTATAGATAAAATTTTTACGTTAAGGCAAGTTCTCGAACAGAGACATTTATATCACCGTCCCACAATAGTCGTCTTTCTAGACTTCAAGGGTGCATTTGATTCGGTGGATCGCAATGTTTTATTCCATATCTTGTCAAAAGCGGTGTGCCCACAAAATTTGTTAATATTATACGAGCTCTCTACACAAATACTTCTGGTCGCGTTAAGGTCTACAACGAATTAACGCATAACTTTACAACCAGCAGTGGTGTTCGTCAAGGTTGTCCACTTTCCCCATTTTTGTTTAATTTTGTAATCGATGCTATTATGAACAACACTCTCTCACACATTCAGGACGCTGGAGTTGAAGTTCTCCCGGGAGATAAACTAGTCGATCTTGACTATGCGGACGATATCGTACTATTATTCGACAATCAGCATGCTGCCCAGACCACCTTAAATAGATTAGCAGACGTTGTTCCGTCTTTCGGTATG
Organism: Eudiplozoon nipponicum; assembly: GCA_029291075.1. Lineage (NCBI taxonomy): Eukaryota > Metazoa > Platyhelminthes > Monogenea > Mazocraeidea > Diplozoidae > Eudiplozoon > Eudiplozoon nipponicum. The sequence goes on along the minus strand of JAQBSW010001428.1, from coordinate 110,839 downwards.
AAATTCGCACCCTCTAAATGTAAGATACTGTTACAGGATCACCCACCACTCACTCCAACGTTGCGACTGCAGAATGAAGATCTTGACATAGTCGACAGGTTTACATATCTTGGGAGCTCTATCAATAACGTAGGCAATATGTCCGACGAGGTGAGAATACGGATCGCGAAAGCTAGAGTAGCTTTCTCGAACCTTCGTCATTTATGGAGAAACGCGAATATTTCACTTTGCCTTAAAGGTCGTGTTTACAATGCATCTGTACGCGCAGTCTTACTATACGCTAGTGAAACTTGGCCTCTTAGAGTCGATGATCTGAGACGCTTACAGGCCTTCGATCATCGTTGTTTGAGAAGTATAGCACATGTTGGTTACCAACAACGAATAACTAACGTTGACATCCGTAGACGTATTTTTGGATCTGACAATAAGTGCTCGTCTTTAGAAAAGCAAATAAGGCTCCATCAACTTCGTTGGCTCGGTCACGTTTTGCGTATGCCCTCATTCCGATTGCCCAATAGAGCTCTGTTCTCTCATCCAGCACCAAATTGGCGTAAGAAACAAGGTGGGCAGATTTTGACATGGCAGAAACAATTAAAGTCACTTACATCCAAATTGGGTAGTATAGGATCCACTCGTCTGCCGGGATGGGGTCCTCGTGCACATCACAGTTCTTGGTTAGAAACCCTTAGCGATATAGCAGCGAATCGAGCTCAGTGGCGATCTTGTTGCAGGTGTATAGTAGAAACATCTTCGTAACTTTCTTTTCTTAGTAGGGCAAAGTTAGCTGCGAGGTTCGGTTTGTTTATGACGTGATACGGTGAAATCCACAAGGAAGCTGTGTAGGTGATGTCGCCTTGCCCGAGTGCTAACTTGGCCATAATGGTGTTGTGGAGAGGTTTAGCTTGCCTCATTTCTGTGAGTTATCCTGATTAATTTACTCATAGTAGCAAGGTTTTCCTTCTCTCTCTACCCCTCTCCCTCTCTCGTAAATCTCAATAATAATTTATCTAAATTCACTTATATACTTTTTTCTTCACTCCTTATGGTTATATGGCAGTGAAACATTAGTCACTTGACTTTTGTGTGGCTGGAAATGATGATGATGATGAATGTGATCTGTTTAATAACCTGAGAGATTTCGCGAAACAAGGTTCAGATAAGGAATACCTTTATTAGGATTTTGTGACAATAACCTAAACAGAGTATGCCTTGTTAATACTGCTGTGCAAATTAGTTCTTCCATATTGGATTCTTTCTGAAGCTGCGTTGCGATTGAACCATGCTGTTTAAATGCAATACTACTAATTAGCGTGTTCTGTTTTTCAACAAATGCCGACTAAAATCCACACGAGAAAATGTATAAATTCACAATTCAAAGGAGTTTCAAAATTATGCCTTTTAAAGACCTTGTATTTAAAGGTTTTGTCGTTACAGATTTGTTTGAACAGCTTCCCAAAGTTATCAAAAACAGGGCTAATATATCTGGAAATCTCGTTATAAATTGATCTGACTGGCGGAAACATGCCATTCGGCACCATCTTAGAATTATCGCCAAAATCGAGCATCTCGGTTATTTTTAGGAAACTATATTTAGATTATACCAATTAAAATTTTCCTGAGCGCAATTAATGCTGATTTCGAGCTCATCTATCTTCGACGAGTATTTATTCGCTAGAGCATTTTATGGTAACTGACAGGCTTCCGAAAACGATGATCCATTAACAAATGCGCTCCGAGTTTACAGGCAACCCTCTAAAAGGAACCGAATTCAAACCAATATAATGTGTTCCTTGAACAAACATTACTTCGCTAATTGTCTAGTTCGCTTGAGTTTGATATCGGTTTTTGTAAACATTTAGTCATTAAGGAGAATGGTCTTACACGGACGGAATTTCAGTTGAATTATCTTCTGGTTCTATGCCACTCCAATTTGTTGGCGTACTCCTTTTTTATTTCGAAAATTTCGTTGAGATGTAATCGTGCGGGGCTATTTTGTAAATTTAAGACCAAAATTAAATCATAATTCATTTATCCGATCCTTAATAAATCCATGTATCTGAAAAACTTTAAATCTATGTACTAGCAGTAGTATAGCACTAATAAATAAAGTTTTCATATAAAATATTTACTTTAAATTATTATAATCAAGGTTGCGGTCTTGATATAAGCACCTGACCTATTAATTACTTACATATGTCAGTATAAACTAAAAATTGTATAGTGTAGAAAAAGCAATTCATCCAGTAGATCGGTTTCGTCATTATTGGAAACTAATCATGTACGGGCCATAATTAGCCGCGGGCAAATATGGCAGTAATTAATGGGTCAGTTGCTTATATCAAGACCGCAACCTTGATTATAATAATTGTTATAAAATTATGTATAGGTAAGCGACAAGAATCAAAGACCGAGAAATAATGCCATTCTGAAGCTTAACGCACATCAGTCAATTTATACCTATTACTGGCCAAGGTTATAGCAGTTACTGATATTTTATTATTATAATATATATATATATATATATATATAACTGGTAGGCATTCAGTTAAATATAATGAATATAAATTTAGGAAATAATGCTATGAAAAAATAAGAAAAGCTCCAATATAGCCGCATAGCGTAACAGAATGGCGAAATTGATTACGAAATCTTTCAAAATGAAATAAAGAAATCATATTATGAATAAAACAGGGGTGGTCAAATCTCTAGGTTTTATTTAGAACGCATCAGTTATTAATGGTAGGAAACGACGATTGCTCGAATCGTAACCTGAAACTATCGCCAGAAAAAAATTAAGTATACTCGACTAAAATTAACTTAATAATGCGCATATAATCTAACCATTGGTTAATCACCTTCTTAAATCAAGACTGTTATCTTGATATAAACATCTGCCCGCTTTTGTACAACCATTTGTCAATATAAAATAAGCATAGTTTAATTTAGAAAAGGTAATTTATTCAGTATAATAAAATAAACATTGGTTGCGCGAGAAGTGATAACAATTACTATAATCAAGGTTGCGATCTTGATATAAACACCTGTTTCGTTATTTACATACATTTTTCAGTGTATACTAGACATTAGATAATAAAGAAAAGCTTCGGCAGGGTGGCTCAGTGGTTGAAACAACAGATATCGAAGCAGATGTGCTCAAGTTCGAGCCCTGCCCGACGCATATTTAGCACAGTACGTGATGAATTCCAAATAAGGACGAAATCGGTCTGCTGGATGAAAAACTATAATCAAGGTTTCGATCTTGATATAAACACCTGGTCTATTAAATACATATATATGCCATTATTAAACTATACTGTAGAAAATGCAATTTACCCAGTAGACTGGCTTCGTTCTCATTGCGAACTCATCACGAATTGGCCAGAATTTACCGCGGACATGGCTCGAAGCTGGACACGACTGCTACGGAATCTGGTACTTTAACCACTAAGCCACCCAGCTGCACACTACATAAAATTTTCAGTTATACACACAGTGGTTAGAGCACCACATTCCGAAGCATACGTGCCCAAGTTGGAGCCATGTCTCCGGCAAATTCTGAGTAGTACGTGATAAATTCCCAGTAAGAACGAAACCATCCTACTGGATTAAATGCCTTTTCTAAACAATATAATTCTTATTACAATCATGGTTGCGGTCTTGATATAAACACCTGACCCATTAATTACTTACAAATGTCAGTATAAACTAAGAATTGTATAGTGTAGAAAAGGCAATTCATCCAGTAGACCGGTTTCGTCCTTATTGGGAACTCATCAAGTACTGGCCAGAATTTGCCGCGGACAGGATACGAACCTGGGCACGTCTGCTTCGGAATCTGGTGCTCTGACCACTGAGCCATCCTGCCGCACAGTACACTGCACACAATTTTCAGTTATATACTAACTAATGTAACTTGGTTAGTCTATTTTTCGTTTAGGTGGAGGTTATATGGCATCCATTTAGACCCAGGTTTCAACTAACGATCCCCAATCTGTCATTACTGAACAGACACCACACTACATGGGGAAGTGGTATTGAAATGAACATTTCTATAATTAAACGAACATTGGTTGCGCGGGTGGTGATAATTATTATAATCAAGGTTGCGGTCTTGATATAAGCACCTGACCTATTAGTTATCTACATATGTCGGTAGAAACTAGGAGTTGTATAGTGTAGAAAAGGCAATTCATATCAAGACCGCAACCTTGATTATAATTATTGTTATCATTGCCCGCGCAACCGATGTTCGTTTTATCTATTTTAAATTATCTCATGTTTGTATTACCCTTCATCATTGAATTATGCACTACTCTATTCGTAAAGAAAGCGTGAGTTATATCCTTATTTTACTATTTGTCGGGATTGCAAGTATTTATTTATTCATGAGACAACTACATAGCTTTGACCAATTTCACTTTAAATCGCTCTTCAGATTTTGATATGTTCCGATTTAATACAGTTAACTGGTTACCTTAAATTTATTAGTCAGTTCTTTTCAATTTAACTTACCAATAAATTTTGGTTTGCGCTGTATGCTGGAGATTACTCTGTCATCATCATTTCCAGCTACACAAAAGTCAAGTGACTAATGTTTCACTGCCATATAACCATAAGGAGTGAAAAAAGTATATAAGTGAATTTAGACATATTATAAGTGAGATTTACGAGAGAGGGGGGCAGAGAGAGAAGGAATACCTTGCTACTATGATTAAGTTTATCAGGATAACTCACAGAAATAAGGCAAACTAAATCTCTCCACAACACCATTATGGCCAAGTTAGCATTCGGGCAAGGTGACATCAGCAATACAGCTTCCTTGTGGATTTCACTGTATCACGTCATAAACAAACCAAACCTCGCAGCTAACTACTAAGAAAAGACTGTGCATGAGATTATACTTTCCGTTCATGCTGCCTTTGGTTTATCCTTCTGGTCACAATAGAACTAATTTGTTACTAGGTGCGCAACACCTAATACATACTTGCACATATATTAGATCTCCGCAACAAACAGTATTTAACCGTTATATATTACAAAAAGTAGTTGGAATGAGCAACTACTTTAAGACCTATCATCTCAACGACCAACACTTCTCAGCACAATATGTCTGCAAGTTATGTCTGGAAATATTCAAACTAGAAGTACTTATTTAAAATCCTGCACTACATACCTCGGGTGTGTTGATGACACCTTCATAATCATAAATAAAAAATGCAGAAAAATACGATATCTTTAAAGATTATAACAACGTGGACCATCACATTCATTTTACGTGCGAGTGCCAAAATCCTCAGTATAATGCACTGTCTTATCCTGACGTATTGCTATTGAGACATGAAGATGGTAGTCTAGAGAGGAAAGCAAATATGACATAAACGGGACTGTACATCCATTACCACAGAACTGTCACAATTTCGCAAAAGATAAATTTAATACGCAATTTGACCGACAGAATAAAGAAAATCTGTTCTGATGAATTTCAATGTCAAGAAATGGCACTGCTCAGAACAACTTTATTAGAAAACGGGCAACCAGAAATTTATTTCCGATGCAAACATTTAACAACCAGGACGACAACGGAAAGACAATGTATGCCAGTCTAATTACTAAAGAAGACGCACCATCCGAAATATTTACTCGAATCGTGAAAATATCGGTGACCACGGGGATGTTTAATACACAATTTATTTTTGTTTATATACCACAAAGAGCTTGCTAAATTTAATGGTAAAGGAGAGCTCCCTGTAACCCAAATACCAAAAAAATTATATTTATACAAATACCATAGCTGATCAGTGCGCTCTGTAGGCCGGACTAGCCGCTTACTAAGGAAGCGAATTCAACAACATTCTGGAATATACACAGTTGGAATTGCGGAGAACGTAACCACAATAGCTAAACACATTGTTTAGAAAAATGATATTACAAATCAGGCTGTTTTATTGTATTGCTTATACGTGTGTGGCGAAAGCTGCAAACAGTTATTATTCGTGACTGCATAGAAATTGTGCAGCCGACATCCCCAGTCAAGTACAATGTATGCGAGACTACTAGAGGCTAGAGCTGCATATCTAATTTTGCTTTCCATATATATGCAATGCGGTTTGATCCTCGATAGTCAGTTTGCCGTCGTACTCTGATGATGATCATGGAAGGTCGAAACGCGTAAGTGCGTGCGACTGGCGGTAGTTTTGCTATGTTGTTCGACGACTGGTTAAATTCAATGGGATTGGTGGTTACTTCAAGCTTGCAAACTTGATATAAAGAATCCGGCTGATTTCCATGTGTTTTTCGATGCTACAATCAAAAAATAATTTCGCACAGCTGAGGTTGATGTGTGCATCATTCTTTATTGTCAACTAAATCAACAAAAGAATTTCGTGCATGTTTTGAATATAAATTGGCAGTTGTTTGTACGCCTGTATATATATATATATATATATATATATATATATATATATATATATATATATATATATATATATATATATATATATGTGTGTGTGTGTGTGTGTGTGTGTGTGTGCCGAGCGTTTTCCACCATGCACGTGTCCCGCTTCCTTTTGTTTTATTATGTGTATTTAATCCAACGTCATCCCATTTGCTTTCCAAACAATTGGCCATATAAAGTACCAGTTATTACAGTTGAGTTGAATCCTGGCGAAAATAACATGGTATTTGCTGTATATTCCTGCTTTATACTAAATATACACTTCCACACTGGATTTCTTTCTTAATTTCAATTACAAAACGTTTGCGGAGATAGCTTATTGCAGTATATCAGGTACGTATTCCTAGTATATTTTAAAAGACACTTGATATCTACATCAGTTTGAAAATAATGAGGTAAATATTGAAAAATATTGTGTATTTTAGCAAAACTTAGATATAACGCAGGCTTATACAATACAGTTTAAAAGAACTCTTGTTATCGCCTAAGCCTGAGTCGACTAAAATTAATGTTACTTTATAATAAATGTTGCTCCAATAGGCAAAATATTTCTCAATTAACATTACTCTAAAAAACCGTTTTACTCAAAACATTACGTATGTTCGACCGTATTACTTCTCTAGTTTATTCTTTCGAAACAATTTTTTTAAATTACCTATATAACAGTAAGAGACTCTTTGTGGCGAAGACCTAATATATCTGCAATTATGTATTAGGTGTTGTGCACCTAGCAACAAATTAGTTCAATTATGAACAGAAGGGTAAACCAAAGGCAGCATGAACGGAAAGTACAATCTCGTGCACATTCGTTTCGCGCTTACTGGCGATTCCTCAGTAGGAGCCCGCATTACGCCCGTTACCCACTATATATTTGAGTGAGGAATGTGGAAAAATAGGACGGTACAATCTCCTATTCGAATGTGTAAACATGCAGTAGTAAAGAAAACATACAAACTGTCGGCAATGCGACTTCAACGCTAACTCACTCTGTATAATATATGTACCATATCTGTACTGGATACGAACACTATGGTTATTGTGTCAGTATCCGATTCTAACGTTACAGTACCGAAAAAGTACGTGATACAAACACTGGTTGCCGAGTCGGTACATGCTTCTAACACAATGGATTTCTATGTATGCTGTTCTAAATTAATTCTCGAAATTGTGTAATACAGTATGGAAGACTAGCTTTTCCGTTTCACAATTTGCCTTAAAATTATGTTAAATATAGCTTCAAGTTGCCATAACTATGTTAGTTAATTTCATTTTAAATTTAGCACAATACGCATGTCACGATAAAAATTATTGTTAACAGATTTAAGCCAAACAAAAAGTATTTTTTAAATCAAGGAAACACCAATCCCTTTGTATTTAGCTTTCCATAATTATGCAATACGGTTTGACCCTCGCTAGTCAGTTTGCCGTCGTACTCTGATGATTATTGTGGAAAGTTGAAAACGTGTCATTACGTGTTTTGCTACGTTGTTCGACGACTGGTTTAATATAATGATATTGGTGTTTACTTCAATTTCGTAAACTTGATTGTCCGCAGTGAATTCTAACCAGTATGTGATGAGCTCCCAATATGGACGAACCGGTCTACTGGATGAATTGACTTTTATACACTATACAGTACTTAGTTTACTATGAAGAATTTATGTACATAATAGGTCAGGTGTTTATGTAAAAATCGAATCCTAGGTAATATTAATTGTTATCAGCGACTGCGCAACCAATGTTCGTTTGGTTGAGATTGCTGATAGATCGAAACTAGATGAAAATGGTACGTCGGCCAACTTGGATGTTGTATCCATGTATAATTATATATCAATACATACTATTTTATTTATTTTACATTTATTAATGAAATTTATATATATTAAGTAGAGGCTTTTGAATGTGACAAACATTGTCTGTTCAGGTAGGAAACATCTTGATACATTAATTATCTGATCTATATTGTCTAAATAGACTGTATATTTGCCGTCCTTATTTCGGCAATACTTTGTGAGATCCTTTTTAAGTGGTACTTTCATCTGAGGAATTTTAGACAAGTTATAAAATATTTCTTCTAAATTATCTGAATGTCTTGCATAAAAGAATCACTCAGATAAGGCCCTTCTAATCTCTAAGTTATGTGTAGATTTCTTCGTTAATATATTAGTTATTTGGAATCATGGCGATGGATATCTGATACATTTCTTACATTTAATTAATCCAATGAGTGAGCTTCAACTTATGACTAAAAGAAATTTATCGACTGAATTTCGGTTTCTGGATGTCAAATTAATTAAAATAATGGATACTATTCTACCATCCATAATTTAGAATCAAATTATTTCTTTCGGATAAAAATCGGTATATTATTAATGTAAATAAGGAGTTCCCGATTAACGTCAATAAAAATATCTGGAGATTTAAATTTGCAGAGTTTAAGAAATATTTAGCGTTAATATATACCTATTAGTTTAATTATATTGCGACAATGTTTCTAGTAAGTAAATTTGACTCTATGCTAAAGTACATATATAATTTGACCAAATGAGAGAGAGCGGAAATCATGATATTGTCGGTACCAACACTCAGTAAATGAGTAAAATCAAAGTAAAACATAGTTCTAAAACAATTCCTTACTCAAGTTAGTAGACCATAAATCACAGGGATAGCATTGATTCCTTAGATAAACATGGAATTTATGAAACCTAACACCCTGATTGTTATCTCATGCATTTGTGTGAAATCATGTATTAAGTTGATGCAAGCGGATGATGGCATAATGTGGTATATAGTTGTCTGACTATAATGGCATAGTGTTGCACGTGCTAAAGTTTAATATATAAGAATCAATACTGAGTATTCATACAATTTGACAAACGAGAACGTGTTCAAACATCGTTTACCTACGCACTGAAAAATAATGAAAAGGAAACACAGCAGACTTATTTTTTATACGAACAACAAAGTAAGTTATTCAAGTACCTTATTTAAGAGAGCGTGGTCATCATTAAATTACTTGGTCTCTGAACCACCGGAAGCACCTCAAAAAACTGTACAACGTGGACTTGTTAGAGGTGATAATTTGAGGTAAGTTTAAAAACTAAGCATTTCAGGTTAATTATAAATGTTTTTGATCGATTCACACCTATTAAGATTTAGAGCGTATAAAAAAGTTTGTCATAATTTCCTTAGCATTAATAGCAACCAATAGATCGGTAATCGGAAACAACACTCCTCAATCAGTTGATTTATTTATTAGATCTTAAAAACTGACCCATTACGGCTGTCATAGGGATAGCGTACCTGGTAGTAATTTAGCCTATTAATAACCATGTAGATACACTAAAGTGGATATTAACGAAACGTGTAACTCGATTGATTTATGCCTTTCGTGCTCCTTCAAAATTCATCGTTAGGTGGCAGCACTACTCTTCAACTCCGTTAAATATTTGGCAAATAGACGTTGCCATCTAAACGAGGTGCCTGTTTATTAGCAATATTCGAATCAAATTTATACGTAGAGAGCTCTGTCAGTAGTCAATCACAGTATGACAATGGATTGTCTTCCATCTGTTTGATGTACCAATGTTTTGTGGAAGATATTAGTTTTGTTTAATTTAAAAACTGCACCATCCTATTGTCTTAACGTATTTTATCAATTATATGGTGGCTCTGGATCTAGGCGATGTCTTTTTCAAACTAATAGCTGGTAATTAAATGAACATTGGTTGCACGGCCAGGGATGCTCAGTGGCTAGAGCACCGTATTCCGAAACAGATGTGCCCAGGTTCGAGCTCTGTTCGCAGTAAATTCTGTCCGGTACGTGATGAGTTCCCAATAATGATGGAACCGGTCTACTGGATTAATAGTGCGGCAGGATGGCTCAGTGATTAGAGCACCGTATTCCGAAGCAGACGTGCCAAGGTTCGAGCCCTGTTCGCAGTAAATTGTGTCCGGTACGTGATGAGTTCCCAATAATGACGAAACCGGTCTACTGGATGAATTATGCGGCAGGATGGCTCAGTGGTTAGAGCACCGGATTCCGAAGCAGACGTGCCAAGGTTCGAGCCCTGTTCGTAGTAAATTCTGTGCGGTACGAGAGGAGTTCCCAATAATGACGAAACCGGTCTACTGGATGAATAGTGCGGCAGGATGGCTCAGTGATTAGAGCAACATATTCCGAAGCAGACGTGCCAAGGTTCGAGCCCTGTTCGCAGTAAATTCTGTCCGGTACGAGATGAGGTCTCAATAATGACGAAACCGGTCTACTGGATGAATTGCCTTTACTATACTATATAATTCTTAGTGAATTCTGACAAATGTATTTACTTAATGGTTCAGGTGTTTATATAAAGATCGCATACTTGTTTATAATAATAACTGGTAAGGTCGAAAAACATGCGTATCTTTGATTGCGCATTTTGCATGTTGTTTTTGAAATATCCTCATGGTCTTACACAGAAAAAATAAATTTTTCATTTAAACGATTTTATTTAAGACATGGAAATAACATTGCACCGGTATGTCCAAGCATACAGACACAAAACGTGAAAAGCTAATGTACTTTTGTTATTGCCATTATTACCATTGATAGTAACCACTCCTTGCTCAGATTTTGCAGAAGCGTCCTCAAGTACACATTCCACTCTACAGATTTGTAACATGGAATTGGGTGGCATGTCTAGCACTACGTAGACAATTGACTTTAAGCTGACTGTTTTGTTTTATTTCTAAACACCGTATTGAATTTTTGCCTCACATCTACATTTCTTATAAACGGTGTTTAATTACGGTTCATTTCTATTGGGGATTTGACCGCATTTTTCTTTTGCGGGACAATTCGATGTCCATTTGATGATTCGATTGAAAACAAGATTTTCCATTTCCAACAATACAATTGATTGCGCGGATGGTGGTAATTACTTAAATCGGTGCTTGCGAGTTGAGGCAAACACTGTCGCATTGCTTAATCAGTCGTCGAACACCAGTAACGAAAACCACCGCCAGCCGCAACGCACTTCGGCGGTAGTTTTGTTATATAGTGTTCGACGACTGGTTAAATACAATGGGATTGGTGTTTACTTCAAGCTCGCAAAATTGATTTAAATAAGATTTTCCATTGTTCATTTCTATTTTATTTCATAGTTCCCTTTCCGTATGCTAAAAGAAAAATGAATTTTGTTTGATACAAGAAATGTTTCTTTCTAATATTCTTCTCAAATATCTACAAATGAAATCTCTATATATAAGTTGAAAGGCCAAACAAACATGTTGGATCATCTACATCAACAATGTACAGATTGCTTAAACACAAATAAAAGTTGTCCTATGAGATCAATATTATCAATGGTCAGTTCTCCTTTCCAAGCATTGCCTAAAATATTAGTTTGTATACTCGAACCATTGCGAAAACTAATGAGTAATTCAATTAAACAATCATAGATTGGTAGGTGGTGGTAGCAATTCTTTGAATTCAGTTTGCGAGCTTCAAGTAAATACCAATTACATTATATTTAATCAGTCGTCGGACAACAGAAAAACTACAACTGCTGATTCTTTTGAGTTTGTCAACTGAATTCAAGATATAAATGTTAAAAACAAGATTATAGTGTCTTTTGTTGTTACCTCTTTTTTTATAAATATTTCAATTGTCGAAACCATTAACATTATATTCGAATCGGTAGAACAAATTATATTGCCATCTTCGGTTGCAGGTCTCACTCCACCCAAGCTTATCCTAGTATGCACAAATGATCTACAGTTTCGTTTTAATGGAAACATCTATAGACAGACATGTTGTGGCAATGGGAAATACCCTATCTACAGTGTTGGCTGCGATTTTCCTAGACATTGGAGAATACATAATTAAGGAGTGACATAAGTAAATGTGCTCAATATGTACGGTGGGTGGATGATATTATCCTTGTCCTTAAGTACAGGTCGCAATCACGAACATTGCTTCAAAGTTTCAACTAAACGCATAAGAATATCAGTTTCACGTCAGAGCACGCGAAAGATGATTGTCTGCCTTTCCTAGATGTACTATTAAAGAAAGAAACTAATGGTGAATTAAATAGAATAATTTGCCATAAACCAACCCGGTCTGCACAGTATTTGCATTACAGAAATTTCGTGCCTTTTGAATATAAATTATCAACAGTTCGCGGCTGTTTTTTAGGAATAGACAGGTTGGTTAGTCCACTTTCAAAAGTTAACGAATATTCTAAAGCAATGAACGATTTAATGTTTGGTGACTACACTAGACAATTAATTGAATCAATTATTAAAAGGAAAAGCCAACAAAAACACGCATTTCGGACCAGAAAGGAAAGCAGTTTTCATGACCATTCCATTTAAGAGAGATGCAGTTTCTCACATAGCACAAAGGAAAGTTGAAGCGGCATTAACGCCGTTGATTCTACCAGCAATCAGTGAGAAGCATCCGTTACTATCGACATCAAATATTATTTACCATTATACATGCGATCAACTTACGTAGACCGATCGAATGGCAGGTTAATTACTTGCTTGCTATCCAAATTTGATTTGAACAGTTGATTTTATGTGTTAGTTTATTGCCTGCGATGAACTCTATGGTTGGCTTTAATTTCACTGTTAAATCTATTAAATTTGTAATTGTTATATCGTTTTTGATTGTTTACGCCCTGCTAGAGGCACAATGTCGAAAAATAATTAATTTCTCTGTTTCAGAAAGCACTTACAATCTCGCTAAATTCTTCATTTCTGGTTGCTTTCTCGTTTAAAAAGTCGGGATCGCATATGAACTCTATTAAAGTCATTTCCGAAGTTGCTTTCACAGTGCATCCTGTGATTGAATCCTCTTGATTTGCTATAAACCATCTTTTCAATTACATTGCTACTACCGACTTTTAAAGAATTTCGTTTTAAAAACGAAATCATCCAAAATAGTGATAATAACTATTAAAATTACGGTTCTTTGATTCCCATTGATGTTTTTGTCTGAACTAGATAGAAACGACGATTTGTCCAATTTTGTTGTCGATCAACCTTGTCCACAAATGTTGGCTTGTTTATTTAAAAAATTATTCCATCTTAGCATTTCCTTTACCTTTACGACAGTTTCTTTATACTTAAGCTAACCTTTAACGTATCAATAAGGCTGACTATAAAACGATATACGTCGATTACATACTCGAAAATTATTTAATCGAAAGGGTATGCCCTGATTATTAATCATTTGCCAGTTGTTATTCATGTAGATCTCAATGCGTCAGTACGTGCCACTAACGGTAGATTTGTTGTTGTGCGACTAATGTTTATCTAAATATCACAAACGAGATTCAAAGCATTTTTGTCGTCATATTGACAATCTTTGATTGTTTAATTGTATGAAATACGTGTATGTCACCCCGTAGAAGTCGTGCTGTCAACATTTCCGGTCCGGTGCACAGTATGCGAGTATACTAAGGTTTAGAGCCGTATATATGAGTTTCCATATGTTATATGAATTGCGGTTTCATCTTCGTTAATCAATTGTTCATCACGCTCTGATGACGACCATAGAAGTCCGAAACGCGTCAGTTCGTGTAACTGATCAGGTGTTCGCTGCCGTGTGTCTGGCTAAATAAATTGAGTAACTGTTCAAGTAAAAGAGGGTTAATGCTATTATAAGTTCGCGAATGCGAGTAAAGAATAATTTTCTTCAGCAGTGCAATCTTTGACTGCTTAATAATTCCTATTTGTTAGCATTCTCGTTATCACTTGCTTGAGATTTTTCATCCTCACAATGTTTAACTATGTTATTTCGAGTGTCTTTTTTGGCACTCCTCATCAATAGTCAATTTATTATTTAACCCCAGCTTATATTCATGATTATATTTATGCGAAAGTCATGAATATTATTGTATATATAGCTCCTAGACTGTTTGTATGCGTTTTCGGCCCTTCATAACCACTACTAAAACCTTATCACACATGAAGCGGATGCGGCAGGTTCGAGATCTTTCAACGGTAAACTCTGAAAAATACTTGAAAAATTTCCAATGAGGATGAAACTGGTCTACTCAAAGAATTGTCTTTTCGACATTATACAAATTTTGTTTATACTGAAAAGTTTATGTATAATGGGATTGGTGTTTATACCACGTTAACAACCTGGTTTTTACTAATTTTTATCATCGCCCGCGCAATCATCATTTTAGTATAACTTAAATATTGCCTTAGGTAGAAAAGTCAATTCATTCAGTAGATCTGTTTCGTCCTTAGTGGTTAATCTTGAAGTATGTTATGGTTATATGGCAGTGAAACATTAGTCACTTTTGACTTTTGTGTGGCTGGACATGATGATGATGATGATGATGATGATGATGATGAAGTGCGGTAAAGAATTTGAAGATTTGCCGCTGGAGGCGGAACCTGTTAACTGGATGAACTATCTTTGCTTCATGATGCGATATTTAATTCATACTGCAAAAAGTATATATAATCTGAATCCTGCCGTTAGACTTTATATATATATATATATATATATATATATAAATGCGTAGTTGTATTCTGGCATATATAAGGACATACCGCCACGCGTAAATAATTATCTATAACTATTGCAATTGTACTCGAAATTTTATGCTTTGTTTAATTATTTAAATACATTTTATTGAGTACACCTACGCATAAAAGGATAAATATGAAGGAAATAAAGCGTTGGCGTCAACTGACACGTTGTCATTCTATTAAATCTACGATTTATACATGGGTCTTACCCTTCTATAGCATCTTGCTATGTTCAAACAAACTTAGGTATGGAGTTTTTGAGTAAATTTAGGCATCAGAAAGATTAGCAAGAGAGAACGTATACTATTAAAGCGAACACTAAAATATAATTTTTCTAAACATGAATACATGCAATGATAAGAAATGCATGCGATGAGTTCACATAAATGTGAATTAATTCACTCATTAGTCCACGACTTAATCTTTGACAATTTTTTAACAGATAAATTTGAGTTGCTACTTTAGCATACGTTTGCTCATATTGATCTTTTTATTATTCTAAGCAGGCATATATAAATACAGTAGAGATTTCTAGTGTTTACCGTTCGGACCACTTGCAAAACGAATCAACTACTAATTCAGTCTTATGTTAACTAAGAAAAGCAAACATTTTACTAATACGCGCATATCCGCATATTTTCTACACAAACAAGCTTGCGATTAAAACGCGCAATACACACGTAAAACTACCCGCCATCTTGACTAGTTCGTATGAATGGCAGATTGTATGTACTTAAATTTCTCGTGTTCTTTTAAAAAAATTGCATTACCGCATATTTAGTGTTTACAAATCGATTAACACACGCAAAAGAAGGCTACTCTTGAAAACTAGTTGACCTATTACTTGATCTTGATTGAAAATGTTATTCGATTGCAGTCTGACAGACTGGATGTTCTAACAAACATTCGAAATCCAATTTAAGAAGGGTATAGTAGAACTGCTAGCTGGTAGCCATACTTGGACATAATCAGGTGTTTCAGGTCGTATTTATGAGGCAGCTTTGTCGGCTTGTTGACGATGTCTTCACGGGAAGCATGCATTTTAAAATTCTTAGCGATGCTCGTGATTATATTTTAAAATCCACTCTGCTTTCTTGCTTGCACGGTAATTGGAATCACGTCAGTATGTCGACATACTGATAGTTTTACCATAAATTTGAACCGATAAAATTATGGTTACAGTGAATGCGAGAAATTCCCAAAACGAGCCTCAAACAAAAATCATTGATAATGACGCTTTAGAACGCACTATCACAATTCAAATCGCAGTATGCTATGTAAACCAACCGGCCATTGTAAATATGAAGATTAATGAAACGTAGGGAATCGGTTAATCTCTTATCAAAGGGTATATAAGTTATTACACGCATAATTTTGTTCATACCGTTAGAGGTGACCATGAATCTGTTGTTGAAAGAGGCCAACAAACCTGAAATAGATGCCCAATTCATATAAGAAGAAGAAACCGTGGCGTCACATCTAAATATTAAGCACATAAATGAAAAAGACGGAACAATGCAAATTAAGCTGTTTAAAACTTCAAAAATATATCGGGAAATATGTTGATGAATCGCAAAAAACACGAAATTCGAGTGTAGATTAGATTTTATTCTTTTCCATGCTGCTTTTTACATATTCTTTTGGTTCTATTTGACTAATTTGTTACTAGCTTCGCAACACCAAATACAAGATATCATACAAATTTGTATACCGAAGCAAACAAAATAAAACTATAATAATTTATTAATTGACGAAATGATTACCATGAAATGTGATAACTCATGGCGATGAAGGTTAGATTATAAGGCTTTGCTGTAGTGGCAAGTTTGAAGAATTGTTGCTATTCTCAATTTTAGTGAAAATTAGCCTATCTCTATAAATATGGTGCTAGTACTCTTTACAGATATGATACATATCATAGATGGCGAGCATGCTCTGAAATCGTATAGTTAAAGGCTCAAATCGCATGCTTACACCAGAGTACACATTACGTCATATCTTCATAGACCAACGCAAAATAACTTTCCCGAGTGCGTCATGCATAACAGATATACACTTATGCGCGTTTTTTGTAGCCAGTAGATTTTATACGCTTGATTAAATAATGAGACATTGACCACCAAAGTGTCGAAACTGATATCGAACAGGGTCAGATTATGAAGCATTTTTTGAATAGCCGGTATTTTTATTTGTTTATATTCTCAATTGCAGTGTCAATTTAGCATTCCAATATATCAGTGTGTGCTTTCGTTTACGCCAACGAAGAATATATAAAGATTTTATGTGGGTTCTTCAAAGTTTATGAATTTAAAATAAAATCAATTAATATGCAAATATTTATTTAGAACCAATATTGTTAAATTACTGATGACTCGATACATATTTGAACATTTTGCTTTCATATGAAATGTTAAAGTCATACACATTTGTCAAGTGCATTGATGTAAGTTCCTGAATTTGTTTTTTTCAAATACACACTTGCTTAACATAAATTCGAAGGATATGCGCCCTGGAATCACGCCGTTCAGCAATGCTTTACTATACAAAGGCCATAGCTTTTCAGTGCAATACGTAGTTCTGACTGGCTAATTACTAAAGAACAGAAATGAAGAACATTCTATTCTAACCACGCCTGGCAATACCTTAATATATTGTTCTTAAAAATCACCCTTATAGTCAGACGGATTTTCAGTTGTTGTTCAAAGCAAAAAACGAAAAATAGTTATGCATATTGGAAGGTGTCATATGTTAAATCTTTAATCATTAGTTAAATAAACAACAGCCGACATTTCTACTCAATTACAATGGAGGCGAACCTACTCGAGGTGAGAGCCGCATATATATTTTTCTTTCCATATGTATCCATTGCGGTTTGATACTCGTAATTCAGTTTGCCATGTTGATGATGATCATGGAAGGACTAAACGCGCCAGTGAGGTGGCGAAAGCTGAAAAAAATAATGTTCGGGACTGCATAGAAATTTGGCATCTGAAATTTCCAGTCAAGTAAAAAGGATGCGAGAAACTAGACGTGAGAGCCGCATATCTATTTTGCTTTTCATATATATGCATTGCGTTTTGATGCTCGTTATTCAGTTTTCTGTCGTACATTGATAATGATCATGGAAGGTCGAAACGCGTCAGTGCGTGCGACTGGCGGTAGTTTGGCTATGTTGTTCGACGACTGTTTAAATACAATGGGATTGGTGCTTACTTCAGGTTCATGAATGATAGAATATATGCTGATGAATATTTTGTGCGTGCACATCTGTCTCAGCATATGCATATCTCGCTTCCTGTTCGGTGCTATGTAATATATTTTTAATCCAACTTAATCCACTTTGCTTACCATCATTTGACTATTTAAAGCACCACACGATACAGTTGAGTTGAGTTATGGAGAAAAGAAAATAGCACTTTTTTAATGTGCTGTATACACCTTCCTTGTAATAAATGCATGCTTCAATACTTGATTTATTTCGTATTTCCAATTATCTTGCCGCAGTTAGGCCATAAACAATATTTGATGACATTTCCAAGTGCGCATCCCTTTCTTCCGAAGGCTTCAACATCGTTCATGCTAACCACTGGAAATGAGGGGCAATCTAACCTTCGTAGACTGACGACATTTCCGCTTATATTTTCCCAAACAATACTTAGACAACCAGTCACACTTTCAAAGTAAGATTCTCACAATAGTATATTTAAGCAAATGTAGAAATCTCGTACTGAAACAGTTCTATATTTATTTTAGTTTGGTTGATTCACCAATGGTTTTAAACATATATATAAATATATATATACATATATAGATAGCTATCGTTGTTGAGCGAGTGTTTTCATACGCTTCATGTATATGCATATATAGAGTTTAGTTACTGAGGCAAATTCTTTGTTTAAAACCATTGGTGAGTCAAAAAATAAAATATAAATAGAATTGTTTGGGAACGAGGTTACCACATTTGCTTAAATCTGCTATTGTGAGAATCTTACTGTGAAAGTGTGACTAGAGGCCTGAGGATGGTTTGGGAAAATCTAAACCGAAACGTCGCCAGTCAATGAAGATTAGATCGCACTTCATTTCCAGTGGTTAGTATGAACGATGTTGAAGCCTTCGGAAGAAAGAGACGAATACGCACCCAGCCTGATCGAAGACAAAACAGATGAGTACTTGGAAATGGTAATCAATCGGATCTTTGCGAAACTGATAGTGCAAAGCGACAACCCGCGAAAGCAAATCGTGGAGATTCAACAAAGGAAGCTGGAACTTCGCAAACTTACAAAGATTATTTCACGACTACCGTGTCTGCATTAAGTCAAAACTGCATGGCTGCTTGTAAGACTACATAAACATCGGCACATAATTATATGCGCGCATGTTAATTATAAAGCAATTTCATGCAAATTGATTTACACGAATCTGAGTATGAAAATGTTGCCAGACGTTCTTTATATCGACTCTATTACTGGAAACATATATTTAACGAATACATTCATCGTTGACTTCCCAAATGTTAACGAAACAACTTGTTCCAAAGATGGTCATTGGAAAACATGCATAGGTTTGTAAAGAAATATAATGAAAATATAGGAAACTAATCTATATACGAGATTATAATTTTGTCCTTCTTGGAACACTCATAGATTATCATACATGCTTAAATTGGGAAAGACCACAATGTCGCCGTTGTGTGTACGTTATTAGTTTATACCTGGATTTTAACTCGCCAACATTACGATTGTGGCATACGTATTGACTAAAAGAATGATTCATGCACAGACGTGACAAATCCAGTGGTAAATTATTTTTTATAGGACCTGTTTCAATCTTACTGGCTGCTTCACTGAAAGATACCAGCCGTCCGACTTAAATCATATTTTTTATTTGGTGAAGGAATGTGAGAAAATCGGACGATGAAAGCTCTTTGGTACATGCACTAAACGAATGTGCACGAGATCATACTTTCCGTTAATACTGTCTTCGGCTTACCCTTCTATTCATATTTGAACGGATTTGTTACTAGTTGCGCAACACCTTAAACATAATTGCATATATGTTATTTCTCCGCCACAAACAATATCGAACTGTTATATATTTAACTTAATGATGTCATGATTACCGCGAAATATGATAACAAATATCGATCAAGTCCAGATTATATGGATTTACTGGAGTAACAAGTGTTCAGAAATAATTTTAAATCTCAATTTTATTGAACATTATTATACATTGAAATCCAGCTTGTTGTTACCATGTACCCAATCGACAACCATAGTGGTAGTATCATATACCTTTCGGCACCATAATGTTGGTACCTGCTACTGATACAATAGCCATATTGTTGGTGCCCTTTACGGACTCTCTCTCTATATATATTATATAATGAGCTATCTTTGAAGTCGCATTGTCGAAGTCTTTATATGACGTTAACTTCAACTACTGCAGGTTTACACTGCAGGGTGTATTGACCTATTTTCCTACATTGCTCACCAAATATATAATGGGTAAAGGGCGTAATACCGGCTCCTAATAATGATTCGCCAGTAAGCACGAAACAAATGTGCACGAGATTATAATTTCCGTTCATGCTGTCTTTGGCTTATTCTTCTGGAGATATTTGAACTAATTTGTACTAATTGTATATATATTTCTCCGCCACAAACAATATCTAACTGTAATATATACTATATACCGACTTTGTCAAGTGTGGAATTAAACGAACACTGGTTGCGCGAGCGGTGATAACAATTATAATAATCAAGGCTGCGATCTTGATATAAGCACCTGACCCATTAATTACTTCTATTTGTCAGTATAAACAAAGAATTTTTTAGTATAGAAAAGGCAATTCATCCAGTAGACCCGTTTCGTCCTTATTGGGAACTCACCATGTACTAGCCCGAATTTGTCCGCGGCTAGTCAGTTTGCTGCTTGCAGCAGGGTAGCTCAGTGGTTAGTGCACCAGATTCCAAAGCAGACGTGCCCAGATTCGAGCCCTGTCCGCGGCAATTTCTGGCCAGTATGAGTTCCGAATAAGGACGAAACCGGTCTACTGGATGAATTGCATATTCTGCACTATACAATTCTTAGTTTATACTGAAATATGTAAGTAATTAATGGGTCAGTTGCGTATATCAAGATCGCAACCTTAATTATAATGAATGTGGAATTCATGTTATATTGGATATGGACTACATTTGGCCGAAAACATGAACACAGTTTATGTTATTCGCTCAAGTTATTTTGGTTACTTATGTGGATTCTCTGAGTTTTTCCATTAACCATTTCATCCAGACAAGCTTTAATCTTAGCTAACTCTGATGTTAAAGTATTCATTTGACCAGCTACACTTCGTACCAATTCTTCCATAGAAGATTGAGAACTCATACTACTTCATGCCACTGATGTACGCAAACAAGTATGGGTTTGCTCACATAAAACATGTACGTTATTAAAACAAATTTAATAATTCTTTATTTTGGCACTCTTCCTGATAATTTGCTACTGCCTTCTGTCCATCCCTGGGCCAATCACTATTTTAATTTCTTAATCATTCTAGGTGATTTTGCGGAAATAAACTCTATTCAAAAGAGAGCCTTTTTTCACGTTCATGACCTCATGGGTAGCCAATGCAACACAGACCGTTTCAGAAGACTACGCTTTTAAAAGCCTAATTTTCTGGCCTCAACCAGCAGAATGTATAATTTGCTTATATGGTATCCATTGACGACCCAGAATGTATTAGTTTTACAGTAGACGAATTGTCTTTCAAACTAAATTTTTTTACACAACGAGTTTTATTCAAATTAGCTGTATTAAGTTAATTAGAAATATCAGCAAATTAATCGATGCGCATTACCGAAATCGATTTCGAATTATCACCTTGATAGACCTGATTGAAGCACTCAAGCAAATGGCGGAAGAGATTTCAGAGTGGGCAGGCAATGCGCTTATCGCAACAAGAGTACCAAACTAATCTGAACTTAACTGATTGATGAAATATAAATTTTCCTTTTCACTATATGCATTTTTCACGTTTAAGCTATCCAGAGTTTTTGACAGCGGTTATGAATGGAACAGCATTTTATGAGAAAGCTTTCTTCTTTAGGCCAAATTACTAAATTTACATTTCTTGTGTTATTGAGTTGAATAACAACGCATTTCATAGTGCGATAATTTATGTGAACGGTGAAACTCAATCTAGGCACGTTTGCGTTTTAGTGTGCATGTGTTTGTGTATTTTTGTGCAATGAATTGTCGCAGTGTTTGACACAGTCAATTGGTACCGGTGGTGTTCCGAATGTTGTCTTTGGCGCGTTTGTGTGCGCATTGAGTTTACTGCCTAAGCCTTAATCTGTTAGTCCGTTCATGCACATCTAAGCAGAGCAGAGTGGTAAACGTTTATTTCTTAGCCAATAGCGTCTTTGGTTAGCATAATCTATTAGTTGACCATGAACCTAATGCTCTCAAATAATGTTGTTATCTAACAAGCAGTATATGCAATACTATTAGTGCTCACAAAGTTATCAAATGTGAAGACATTTTTGGCGCTGGCGAGGTGACTTCATGTGTGTGTTGGACAAAACCTTCATTTAACGAAATATATCGCTGCTAAAACCGATAGCACATATTTTGAACTTAAACCAAGAACGGATATTTTATGCCAAGATTTGGAATACAGTTCATTATCAACTTACAAAGCGACAAAGTTTTGAATAACTGCTAATTATTCTTGCATCTGGATTTTCATTGAAAGTAGAATTCAGGTAGGCTATTTTCAACATGTTTAAATAATTCTCGCTTTGCATACAAGTTTAGTCTAAAAATAGGCTTTAGTTTTATTTACCTGAAAAAATATAGTCAGTATGCGACAGGATTTCGCAAATAACCTGATCTCTGTTATGTCGAACAAGTTTGTTTTCCTCCCTGGCCATATTTTGTGCATTTATATTTCAATTCTCTTTGTTTTGACTAACAAGGGATCGTTCCCAGTTCCTCATTTAAATTGCCGAATTTCTGTGCTTATTATCGGGTAATAAAACATGCTAAAAATTTAACTTAAAAGGATTCATTTATACGTATGACCGGCTAATCTCATAACAACTACTGGCGTTTCAATAGATAAACATGAGTCAACTATGCATGTTTGCGGGCGTGTCGTTAACGTGAAGAATTCTGTTAAATATAATTAATCTTATTGAACCTGCAACTTTTGGATTAAACGAACATTTGTTGCGCGGGTGGTGATAAAAATTACTATAATCAAGATTTTGATCTTGATATAAGCACCTGACCCATTAATTACTTACAATGTCAGTATAAACTAAGAAAATGGCAATTCATCCAGTAGACCGGTTTCGTCCTTATTGGCAACTCATCAAGTACTGGCCAGAATTTTCCGCGGCTAGTCAGTTTGCCGTCGTACTCTGATGATGGTCATGATAGGTCGAAACGCGTCAGTGCGTGCGACTGGCGGTAGTTTTGCTGTTGTGTGCAACGACTGGTTTAATACAATTGGAATGGTGTTTACTTCAAGCTCGAAAACTTAAATTAAAGAAAAGAAGTATAAACCCGTGACAGGCTAGAGTATCAAAGTTTGTAACATAGCTTAATTAGCATATGAAGTTAAAATAAGGGAATCTTAGACATGGAATCTCATAAGTTTACCTAATGTAAGAATGCTTTAGTGGCAATTACCTATTGCACGCGTCAGATTAACTCTACTAATCTTAGTATATGCAATGAATTATTTTAGGTTGACATCATTGGATTGAGAGGTAGCAAAGTAACACAAGTAAATCGGCAGTAAATACATGGCAGTATAAATTATCAAAATGACATTAATAGTTAGAAGCTCAATAAAGATATAAAGTTAAAAAATGAAGATCATGCAACAAAATTAATAAAATTACTTACCTAAAAGTCGTTGTGATAAGTGAAACTAACACGAAATTCATCAATAAGTGTTCAACTTATTAAAGGGCATAAATTAATAGATGCAGTAAGATTTCTTTAATAAGGGGAAAAATTATGAAGAACTGTACTTTAAATGAACTTGAAATTGAATACGAAATATTGATTTCTAAAAACTCATAATAGCTTACCCTAATCCTACATTCTTCGTATTTTGATGCAGCTAGTTCCTAATTCAAATTCATTCAGCATCATTTACTACCTTTGTTTAGTGCTGTGTTTCAAATGCAGTGTACGGATATTTCTACCGTTGTTTCATTCGACATATTTTCAATAGATTGCTGTTTAATTTTGTTGATGAAGTACGACTGCATGTCTGGATGCGTCCACAACCTTTCCTGTTTGGTGTGTGTATCGTATTCACGGATTGACATGCAAGATCAGATCCATTAGCATGTACTTATTTACATGCCATCCCACATTCCCCCTTTTTACTTTTATTGGAAACATAGTTTTACCCAAATCCATGATGTTATTGCATTTGCGTGAGATTTAGTACACATGATATGTCTAACGATTCAATTTTCTCATTTTAGTTGCCAGGTTTATGGAATGTTGAAAAACAAATCATATTTTGTATTTTAATGCTACTGATTTTACTTTCCTGCTTGGTTTGAAGTCCAGTATTAATATGACACTACGATCATCCCACGTTCTATCAGATTCATGGTACTTCGAATTCCGATTAAATTTACCTACGATATCCTTCATTGTTGTTTATACTATCTTAATAGGTACCCATTACCAGATGATATTTTATAAAGTCTGCTTTATTTAATTTCCTAATGCTTTCTCTTTACTATTAAAATAAGTCATTGGATGATGTACCCTTTCTGGGTGTCAAATCAATTAAAAATGTTCAGGAATTATTAATAGACATCTATAGGAAGGACAATTACTTGGTTAACCTTCCAAATTTAAAGTGAAATCAATCGTATACGACTAAAATTGATGTCTTACAATCAGAGACAGTTATAAGTCTTATACCGGTAGATCTAAAACATAGAGAGATTGAATTAAATTGGCTACGATAAATATTCAGTGTTGGTGGGTACTCCCTAAGGTAATAGAAACTTGGTTACGGATTTTATATGTAAATTTAGTCATAATTCGAAGTAATATAAATTCGATAAAACTATGGGGGATCGTAAGGTTATGGTAACACCGGAACGCAAACGAAGCAATAATGTAAAAGCAGATGCATTAAATTACAACCTGCGAACTATTTACATTGGCATGTTAATGGACCTAATCTTGCTTTCCATTTCATGGAGATTGAATATATAATTGGCTGGTGCATTCGTACTAGATCAACATCGTCGATTAAGTAAAGCAGTGAAATTCAGTCGAGAGATGATGTCATGAATGAAAAAGCGGTGGAAATTTCCGATTTGAAACACAACAATAATTGGTGTTAGGAAATGAAAGTTGAAAGAATCGGATTCGGAGACAAGCTACGGCAAAATATTAAGAATTAAAAGAACATTAGTGACGCGGGCGGTGACAAAAATTACTCTTTATAAGGTTATGATCCTGATACAAACATTTGTCCCTTTATGTACATACATGTTTCAGTATAAACTAAGTACTGTATATTGTTGAAAAGGAAATTCATCCAGCACACGGTTACCTTTGTATTGTGGAACTAATAATGTACTGTCCAGAATTTGCCGTGGTCAGGGCTCGAATCTGGGCACGTCTGCTTCGGAATTTGATGCCCTAACCACTAAGCTACCCTGATGCATGCTACATACAATGTTCAGTCGTATACTAAATAAAATTTCTTTGTTAGCATTTCTCTTAGGTGGAGCCTATATGACTTCACTTTAAACGTAAACTTCCGACTAGCTACCCAAACATGTTATTATAGAACAGAACATTGTACTTTTCAATTGTCTCACATTACTTTACCAAATATCATCATCAATATCATCATCATCATCATCATCATCATCATGTCCAGCCACACAAAAGTCAAGTGACTGTTTCACTGCCATATAACCATAAGGAGTGAAAAAGTATATAAGTGAATTTAGACAAATTATTAGTGAGATTTACGAGAGAGAGAGGGGGGTTAGAGAGAGAAGGAATACCTTGCTACTATGAGTAAATTTATCAGGATAACTCACAGAAATGAGGCAAACTAAGCCTCTCCACAACACCATTATGGCCAAGTTAGCATTCGGGCAAGGCGACATCAGCAATACAGCTTCCTTGCGGATTTCACTGTATCACGTCATAAACAAACCAAACCTCGCAGCTAACTTTGCCCTACTAAGAAAAGAAAGTTACGAAGATGATTCTACTATACATCTGCAACAAGATCGCCACTGAGCTCGATTCGATGCCATATCGCTAAGGGTTTCTAACCAAGAACTGTAATGCGCACGAGGACCCCATCCCGACAGACGAGTGGGTCCTATACTACCCAATTTGGATGTAAAAGACTTTAATTTTATGTCTGCCTTACAAAATATAGAGTGGATATAGGGCTAAGAGCCGGCTCCTATTGATAAGTCGCTAGTGTTTTGTCTATTTTATGATGATAGATTGGGTGTGGTTACGTCCACTTAAAAGAATGGCTAACCAAGATACTTTTGTCATTATATGACTGAACATTGTGTGCCGCATACGGCAGGGTTGCTGAGTGGTTAGAGCATCAGATTCTGAAACAGACGTGTCCAGATTCGAGCCCTGGCCGCGGCAAATTCTATACAGTATGTGATGGGTACCAAATAAGGACGAATCCGGTCTACTGGATGAATTTCCATTTCTACACAATACAATAATCGGTTTATACTGACAAATTTATGTAAAACGTTTATCAAGTTTTTATATCAATATCGCAACTTCGATTAAAAGTAAAAGATTACGAAGGTTGGATTAAGATAAGCTTATATGTGGATTTAGAAATTTATATTTCATATTCAATTTCAAGTTTATTTACAGTACAGTTCTTCATAATGTTTTCCCTTCTTAAGGAAATCTTATCGCATCTATTAGTTTATGCTTTTTATTGAGTTTAACACTGATTGATGAACTTCGTGTTAATTTCACCTTTATAGACGAATTTTTCGACAAGTAATTTTCTTAATTTTGTGGTCATATTTTCATTTTTTAACTTTATATCTTGATTGAGCTTCTTAACATCAAAGACATTTTGAACATATACCCTGTCATTTTAAAAGATGAATTTGGTTGCGCAGTGCTGTCCTTCTTGTTGTGGATTTGACCGCATTTTTCTTGTGCGGGACAATTGATAGCACTCATAGGTCGGTAAAATCTTGAATTTTCATCATTTTCAGGTGATGTAATTTTTTGGCCTCAATTGATGGGTTCTCACTTGTCCCTTCTTCTTTAAGCCTTCAATTAGCTGATTGTCTGAAAATGACGTTCATGTTTTTACTGTCGGTTTACGTGTGTTGCTTTGCTCCCTCCCTATCCAATAATGTCAGCCTTAAATACGGCATTGCGCATCGAAAGAATATTGTGGTTTTCCTGACGCGTGCAATGAAGAATTGCCACTAAAGCATTGTAATTTTACTTGGTTGAATGTACATCTGATTTTATTTATATTTATTGGAATGCTGCACATTTAGGACACACGTATTCATACGTGTTTGCGATACGCGCCTATCTAGTGCAACGCCAGTAGCTATTATGGGATGAAGCCGCACGAATGGAATTCCAAAATTAGTTTATTATTTTAATTTTATTTAGTGTGATGAGCTGTGGAATAACGAATTTACCTGTAATTTAGTATCGAAAATTTTACAGTGAAAAGATAACCAAAGATACTAGTAAGTGGGTATCGAAATATCTGCACTTAAAATGTAGATGCGGAGCGAAAAATAATTGTCTAACAAAAAATGCGTACAAGTAGTTACAGAAAATTTGTTGCTTTCTAAAATAGTACTTATTATTTGTGTTAGTTTTGTAAGCATGGACTGGGCGTCTTATATTATCATTTTAAATGGTTTCAAACTATGAACTGTTTGGTTTTTGTGGCCAATTAAATGTAATTCGAGCATTATTATTTTTCGTCTTTTCAGGAAAAAAATTTTTTAATTATCGTGGAATTATTCTTATCGTTTATCGTTATTTCTCTCTTTACCACTTTTGATTTTATTCAAATTCAGCATTGCAATCTATACGAAAAAGAAAATGAATTTACTATATTAAGTGTAAACATTTCAAGAAGATGTAAATTTACAATTAACTAAAGTAAAGCAAGGTATTATTTTTCTTTTAAAATTCTTAAGTTTGAAATTGAAAAGTTTCATGTCCGCTGAGTATAGAGTATTAGTCCGATAATGGCTTGTAGTTTTGTCAAATATAATTAAATTTTAATTGCGCGATTAGTAATAAAAATTTTATGAATCACGTTATTTCCTAACCATGACGCTATGACCATATCCGTATAGTAATTACGAAGTCGACATTCCACTAATGTAACATAAGGAAAGACAAACGTGGGTGATTGCCGATTCTCAGGTGCTTAATGTAATACATATAAACTGTTGTTTGCAATGTAAATTGATTGATTTAAGTAATTGGATTACTGTTATTTCATGTCGTCAAATTTTACTTAACTATTCATTTAATCGTCCTTTTCTCAGACATATTTTAAATCGGTCTTAATTTACTTTACAGAAAAAATGAACTTATTACACACGATTAATTATTGGTGAAAAATTTACTAAATTATGCAGCGAATAGGTAAATTTATTTAGTTTGAGTTTGGATACTCAACAAAATATTTGATAAATTAGACTTCCGTTACAACGGATTCTCATCGGAGTTCCGGAAAAAAATATTGGGCTGTTTGCTGCCTCGTGAGTTTATCAATCGGAATTCTACATAAATGATGCCCGAATACTCCTATAATCTGATGTTCCATATTCTACTGTGGATCGAGATTCCGTCATTTGTCAAGAAGTAAACAATAATTTGTTGTGCGAGTAGTGGTAACAATACTTTAAATTGAGTTTCCGAGCCTCAATTAAACACCAATTCCATTGTATTTAACCAGTCCTCGAACAAGAGCAAAACTACCGCCAGTTTCACGCACCAACGCGTTTCAACCTTCCATGATCATCATCAGAGTACGACGGCAAACTGGCTAGCATGGATCAAACCGTATTGCATACATATGGAAAGCAAAATTAGATATGTGGCTCTCAAGCAGGTTTTTCCTATTTATTGTCTGCACACACACAAAATTATTTACTTCATCAATCGTTTTTATAATGTAATGCGATTGATAAAGATTTATGACGATCTTAATTCTCATCCACTTTTAGTACAATAAGAATAGCATTTATGCCAAGGATCACTAATGAGTATCCACTGTGCACAAAACACGTCCATAAATATTTATGCACCTTTTGTTCCTAGTGAATTTTAACTATTGCTTTTCTCCTATAAAATCTAACTTTTTACGTGGTTCATTATTCATAATTTACCAAAAATAAAGCGAAATTTGTTCCATTTTGTGCAATTTATTATCGACATATTTGGTTATTTAAAATGGAAAAGTTGAATCGGTATTCTTCATTAGACCATAATTCATCAGGTATTAAGAACAAACAGGATTATTTATATGACTAATGTTGAATAGTTATTTAGCTGTTTGTAGAAATTGAGAGTTAATTCAAAATAAAACTTACTTACATAAATTTATTCGACTAGATATAAAAATCGAGCAAGTTTGAAGCCTATCAGTACGTGTAACCAGCAGTTGTTTTGTCGTGCTTTTGAAATAGTTGAAAAATATACTGGAATGGAGGTAATTGGAGTTGCACAGGTAATTTAGATAATTGTTATCAACGAACGCGCAGTCAAGGATAATTGAATAGATTAAGTTATATCATTGAAACGAACACTGAACGACAAATTGTAGCTGTGACTGCATTAGCGCTGCCCAACCAACGATCTGGCCATGTCTCTTGTACTCGAGACTTCTTGAAAAGAGGCACATCTCTGCTTTTCAATCATGGTGAAAACTAAACGAATAGATGTTCATTAGTCAGTTATATCTCGGCTGCCGTTATCGGATGCCTTCTGCAGTTGGACCATCCTCACCAGTTTTGCAAAACAAACTCATGTGAAGTGGGTGCGATATTTCCTCTAGCCATATCATTTATACTTCAAACTGACCTTCCACCAGATATTTGCCTGTCATGTGTGTGTGTGTGTGATTTCCATTATTGCTATATTCATCTAACAAAGTGAGATTGGAGTGGCTGAATAATAATTTGCCATTTACATGCGTTAAAATATTTGTTTTATACCAGGACATTTGGACGCAGTTTTTTCGATTTTTAGCTTTCCTGTGTAATCGGAAATTTGTGTTCGTTACATAAACTGTTGCATTTCGATAACGCTACTTGGCAAAATGAACTTATGTTTAGAAATTAAAAGTTCATATATAGTGCTGTAGTTTGCTTTTCATTCTGTACATTCTATGCTACCTTATCTGCATTTGGTTATTAGCACAATTCTAATTAATCTTTTTTACTATTCTCTGGTATTTAATTATCCAAACGTGAATTGTATTTATTTGTAATTGTTATGCTTATCTAACTTAGGTTATTTGTCTTATACACTCAGGGTGAAATGACGTAATTGAAGTTGCCCTCACATTTTCTTTTTGGGGGAGATCAATAAATCAGAAAAATTCGTCATAAACACATGCTATTTGGGATGATAAAATTCGAAATCCGAACGACCCACGCATGTGCTAAATTTCAATCCAAACGACTCAGGTTGTACTCAAGAAAGGCTTGTTAATAACGGTTATTGTCATATCATTAAATATGCGCATGTTATGCACGTGCATATTTATTTGTTTACATAACTAAAACGATTTAGTTAAATAAAATTAATACACATGTATGTACATCCAAATGAAACTGTAGTCAATAGACATTAATTTATTATTTTTATGCATCAGACTACTTATTTATTCTTAACATTTGAAATGTTTTACTAAAATCATCTCAATAGTTAGGGTGTGAGGAATGAAATAAATCCTATTGAAATAATTAAGAAGCTTAATTAAGATATGAAATAATAATCAATCTCGTAACCCTATTTCGACTACATATTGCTACGTGTTTGCAATCATCCGAGCTAATACTGTGTCCAGTCTCCACTACTTTCGCCTCTTCTTACCTGTATTCAGTGCATTGTCTCACCAATATACACGAGACTACAATCATTGCGTGAGATTTAATACACTCCTGATCCTATTAGGGTTCAATCTATTCTTTTTGTTTAGGGAGAAAAGTACCTAGTATCGGGAACTGTTTTAAAGCGGTCCATATATTGTATTTCAAAGTTATTCATTTTCCTTTCCTACTTAGTATAGAGTTCGGTAACACTATTATCTTACGCTCTTCGTCTCCTTTATCCGAGATTATGCAGCTCAATTTAGGGTTAAATTTTCTTACGACATATATCATTAAACAATCAGTGATTTCGCGGGTGTTAATAAAAATTATTTAAATCACGTTTGCGAGCTTGAAGTAAACACCAATCCAATTTTATTTAACCAGTCGTCAAACAAAATAGCAAAACTACCGCCAGTCGCACGCATTGAAGTTTTTCGACTTTCCATGATCATCATCAGAATACGACGGAAAACTGACTAGCGAGGGTCAAACTGAAATTCATATATATTACGACTATTATTACGACTACATTTTGCTATGCGCTTAGTCATCCCAGTGTGTCCGGTCTCCACTACATGACGGGCGAAATCAGATTTAACAACATGCCCATGCTTACATGTAGTTCTATGTTCACTTCTTCTTACCTTGATTGGGCGCATGGTCTTACAAACACACATGAGACTACAACCATTGCATGGAATTTCATACACTCTTGATTTTTCAAAGGGTTCATTCTTTTCTTTTTGGTTAGGAAATATTGTTCCTATTATTGGGGATTATTTTAAAGTGGTCCATATATTGTATTTTAAAGTTATTGAGTTTACTTTCCTATTTAATATAGAGTCCGGTAATACTATTATCTTACGATCTTCCTTCCCTTTATCCGCTTTTATGTACCTAAAATTAGGATTAAATTTTCTCACGGCATCCATTATTGTAGCATCTATTAAATAAATAGGACACCTATTAGCCTTGAATATATCACCGTCTACCTAATTCTAAATTTCTATGCTTCATTTCTGATTTAAAATGTCAATGACTTTAAAATACAGATTTTCATACGATACGGGTGATTGGACTTGAAATTAAAAAGGATTCTTAAATAAGTTTCTATCCTAAAATTATCTCTTTCTAATTGTAGAGCATTTCTAACTAACCTGACATTGAAAAATGGTAATTTTTCTAATGACTCTATTTCCAGAGTAAATTGACGTTTGCTCATTTTATTCGCTAAATTTTAGAAATTTACCATTTAAATATTACCATGGTTCCAGATCATTAATATGTCATCCAAAACCGTAGCTACAATATTGGATTCAGGGGAGCTTTATACAAAAGATAATTTTCCAAATAATGCATGAATAAGTTTGCTATTGGGACCGCATAGTTTGTCCCATTGGCACACTTATAAATTGTTTGTAAATATGTTTTCTTTATTTAAAATAAACGGAGGAAATTTGTATACACATAATTTCCATGACTTTCCAAATCGTCATTTTACTTCTTTCTACTATTAAGGGGTGATCAACTAGGACCGTCGAAAAGAATCCATGGCTTCAGGTAACGGTATATTCGTATACACAGATACTAAATCTGAGATTACCAATCGATCCTTTTCATCTAGTTTAACTATGTATGGTCTAATAAATAGGAATATTTTCTTATTCAATGACACAGAAAGTTAGAAATTGTGTATGCTCTTTGACATTCATAATAATTTTTAATGAAGTACCAGAGTTATACACTTTAACTAAATAATACACTTGGGTGCAACTCTATATCTTTAAATTAGAATGTTACCATGCCCCAAATCCAATTCATAGCTAGCAATCTTATTATTGATTAAATATTTTACTTGCTCTTGTAACCTACCCTTTGGGTCTTTTGTTATTTTGGTGTATACGTTTGCTTTAATTAAATGTTCTACCATTTTAATAATACAATCAGATTGACTCATAAGAACTGTAGTACCTCATTTATCCGCTTTTATACATAAAAAATTACTCCACATTAACTGCTTCTTGAGACATTGTATTTCATAGTTTGGCTTAACTTTATCCTTTTGGTGAATTAAAACCATTGAGGCAACTTCCAATTCAAATTTCATCCTATTCTTATCTGAAAGAAGTTTTGCCGTTTTGACAGCCTCTTTAATTACCTCATTTCTAATTAATCTTCATTAGGTATTACCATATTTAAACCACGGTAAAATAGTTCAGCTTGATCCCTCTTAAGATTTATTGCTGATAAATTTACTATTCGACTGGTTACGATTAAATTTATACTTTTGGGGTGTCTATATATTCCCAAATCATCCTGTATTCTATCATCTCTAACTCTGTTTTTCTTACTTCACTATTACGGGCTTTATTACTTAACTCTTCCATACATTTAAAAACATCTGCATTCAAAAGTGAAATTAACATAGATCCTTTATTTGGTTTTCTCCTTAATAAGTAAAATTTTACGTTTATCTAAATCACGAATCAACGTGTTCAGAATATTTGTTCAATGATCATGCTTAAGAGACATATCAAACGCTATAAATTAAAATTTAATTGAATATGACAACATTTAAAAAGGAACTATTTCCACTTACCTCAAGAAGTGGTTTTTGTCAATAATGTATAACGATTATACAATTTTATGGTATTGCAGTTATAATGTCATGCCAAATGTTGCTTAATAGAATGAAAAATTGCGAAACTGAATTAAATGGAATTATCTGATCGGCGTTATGACTAACGCAGTACTGATTACAACTTTTTCTTTTTCCAGTATATTTCTGAGTGGTTATACGCCAATACGTGTTTTGTAGTTGTTCAAAGACTGAATAAATAAAATTGGATTGCTGTTTATGTCAATCGTGGAAACTTGACTTAAAGAAATGCTCTCACCACCTGCGCAATCAATGATTGTTTAGTTTTGTAACCTATATTATTGTGACCGCATACAAATTGTGCAGCCGACATTTACAGTCAAGTTCAATGTATGCGAGACTACTGGAAGTAAGCGTCGCATATCTAAATTTGATTTCCATATATATTAAATGCGGTTTGATCCTTGCTAGTCAGTTTGCCGTCGTACTGTGATGATCATCATGGAAGGTCGAAACGCGACAGTGCGTGCGACTCGCGGTAGTTTTGCTATGTTGTTCGACGACTGTTTGAATACAAAGAGATTGGTGTTTACTTCCAGCTGGAAAATTTTATTTAAAGAATTGTTGTCACCTTCCGCGCAATCAATGCTTTTTTGAACAGATTAAATCATTAGATTATGATCTAAATCTTCCGCACGATTTGTTCGCCAAAAGTTATCGGTTACAAAGTTAACAAAACTTGGCCCCATCATTTAACCTGCCGAATATCTGGAAAGGTAGCTTACACCACCAGCCGCGCAATCAATTGTTTAAATGTTATAACTTGGTTTGACATTTATTTATATTTCGCAAACCTGATTTCGATAATTATTTTAGCTTTAATCCAATTTAGTGCAAAATAATATTATAATATTTACACTATGCTTTTTTTACTTTTTATTTTCCTCATTAAATAAGTATTTTTATTTTGTTTCTTTCGAATAAAAGCTATTGGAGGTTGCAGGGCTTCAAAGCAATTCGGCGTAATTCAAGTGCTGCGTTAAGGAATAAAGAGTCGATAATTATCCAGAAGA
Organism: Eudiplozoon nipponicum; assembly: GCA_029291075.1. NCBI lineage: Eukaryota > Metazoa > Platyhelminthes > Monogenea > Mazocraeidea > Diplozoidae > Eudiplozoon > Eudiplozoon nipponicum. The sequence continues at coordinate 76,030 of JAQBSW010001428.1, read as the reverse complement.
TTTAGACGTCTTTGTAAAAATGACCGAGGAAGATCTGCTCTCTGTAAACTCTTCTACTGATGGAAGTAGATATCATCTATGCAGAATGGGTGTGCTACGAGCATTTGTATTTCTTAGTCTTGTTTTTGCGTTGGGTGGAACGGTCCTAGGAATGGTTGCGTTTGGCCTCGCAAGTTGGGTCAATTTTGATCCAAATGAAGCACTGCCTGCAGGCAATCTATACGCATTGAAGCGCTCCGTTGGGGCTATATACGTATGCATTGAAGGTCAATACAGTAAGTGCTTCTAGACTTTACGTAGTACAGTTTTTGTTTCCATTAAATGTTTTGTATAGATTATTGCACAATTCATTTTCCATACCAGCTTTTATAAGATTTATATTAATTTTTTGAAAGATTTCTGCGTTTTCGTGAAAATAATTTACTTTTGTGATGAGTTCTGGCACTCGCCTTTCTTTTCCTCTAAATGGATCGTATTATATTATTGACATTGTCCATGGACCCACAGAAAATATTTCCTAAACATAAAAAAACATTTCCATCCAGAGATTAACACATTTAAGTGTTCCGAAAACAAAAACCTGTAAACAATGCAAACGGGAAAAATGATATGGTCAGATAGGTAATTGTCATGTTGTTTGCAAGTTTTACTTCAATTAGTCCGATTGCATCTTATTAATTACCGCGCTCAATTGATTTGTAACCATGTAGCGATCATACCTCTGAGGTAATGTGAAAAAGAATAAATTAACCGATAATGGAAAACCAAATAATATTGTTATCTTGTCGCTAAATATATTAGACATTTAAAAATTATATAGGCATATGCGATGCTAAATTTCTATTTCCATCTATACGCCAACTTTTTAATGTATGTTAATGAACTTTTTGTAACTACCACTTCATCCCTACCTCATGAAATATTCAGTAGTTTAAGTATCTATTTATCGGTGGTGCTGATTACGTGCCTAGATCGTGTGAGTATGATTCATCGAGTTTACAACGGTGTAAACGCCCCGGCTTCAAGTAAATGCCGTACGACGTTACAAACTCGGTTAAGGTGCTCTGAATAGAGATTAGTTACTGATATGGGGGCCCTTAAGAGGGCCGGGTAATGCGTTCGCTTTAAGTATTCAGCGTTGAAGATGTCCTAGAGCCTTGGGTGGACTCTGGTTGATTTGTTGCTCCCGTGGTTGAGCTGTGATCGTGTTGTGGATGGTGTCCTGCAGGTCCTGCACTCAATTGGCTCGTCTCTCCGGTATCCCGCAACAAGATGAGTAGATACTGACAGCCGACAGAGTGCACACGTATTGACAACCGACAGAACGCACACGCGTGAAGCAGGTAGAAGGCAAATGCTACAACTGACTTGCATGGTAAATTACCGTGCTTAAATAGCATGCAATATGTGTACTTGCATACTATTGGTTAAACGTGGTTAGACGTGGTTAAACGGCAATTTGCTTTTTCTCATTGGTGCAACGTAAATAAATTTGAATTTAATTTACGCAATATGTCGGCGATTGATTTGTGTCGTTACAACACTTTCCTCTCTGAAAAAAAGAAAGAATATTCCTCTCTGCGAGGCTAGATAAGAAATGCATGACAGAGTTCGAACCAAGTTAAGCAAAATATGATGAACCCTAAGTGCTGGGCTTAAATATGCTTGTTGGTTGCTTCAACAATGATATGATGCCAGGTAACCACTAGGAATTGCTACACAAATTGTTAGCTCTAGTGGACGGTCATAGCACGTGAGGCAAAATAGAGCAATGTAAGTTTTTGGAGCCGCAGCGTGAAGATTTCGAGGTAAATCGCCTCTGAATTTGCCAGGTTTAGGTTAAAACCTAAGCAGGTTGGATCGTTGTCAATGTGTTTGTATACGACCAAAGGAGCTAGAGTGCTCGACGTTGTAGTCATGACATTTGTAGAGTGGTCTTTGTGAAATAGATAAAGTTGAGATATGCATTGAAAGTGGCCTGTGCCATGATATGAAGCTGATAACTACTTAGTGTTGCTACACAAAAGCGTTAGCTCTAAGTAGCTGGTCATACCAAAATAGGCAGTGTAATGTCATGTGTGAGAAATACATTATAATGTAAAATATATATACATTAAAATCAAAGATAATTGCATAAAATATGTACACGAACATTGCCTCAGAGATGGCATAATACCAAAGAACTGTTCACAAATGCTACACAATTGTTAGCTGAGAACAGGTGGTTATGCCACGTGAGACAATTACTAAAAATTAACGTAAAGTTTTAAAAAAAAATTTTATAGTTAAATGTTAATGTTTAAAAAAAATTAATTACGCGTTATACAAAGCAGGTTGAGATTGTGGGCAGACGGAGCCTGAGACGTGTGTAGAAGGTTGAACGCTCTCAGGATCAGGTGGTTCGATAAACGGTTTTAACCTGTCTATGCTAACTGATGTCGGTGTAGCGCCTTGCATAATGATGAAGTATTTTGGCTGTCTGAGTAAAATCGTGTAAGGACCGCGATACTTGGGTTGTAGTGGTGCAACAGCAGTATTGTTGCGAACGAGTACTCTCTTGCAGCTGTGGAGCTGTGGGTGAACGAAGACTGGACGAGGCGTGTCTCGGCTGCTGTTCGGACATGTTACCGAAATGAAGTCGAAGGCGGGTAGCTTCGTTTTGTGGGTCATCTTGTGCCGGTAGTAGACGTGGGAGCGGACTAGGCAGGCGTAGATCCATGCCATACAAGAGTTGTGACGCAGACGTTTTAATGGATTCTCGAGCACGAGAACGCATGGCCAGCAGAACTAAAGGTAGTGCATCGACCCAGTTGCCATTAATGGACGAGGATGCTATAGCTGCTTTGAGTTCCCTATGCATTCTCTCTACCATGCCATTAGCTTTGGGATGGTAGGCAGTCGTCTGGCGTAAGATGCATCCCATGTACCGCAAGGTGGTTTTGGAACGATCAGATGAGAAGCAAGTGCCTCTGTCCGTGATGACCTCATTGGGAACACCATAAGTTGATATCCATGCAGAGATAAAACCGTTAGTTACTTCGTCTGCAGAAATGGTGCCAAGAGGTAATGCCGCATGCCAACGAGTAAATCTATCGATCATGGTTAGAAGGTAGCTAAAACTTTGAAACCTTGTCAGATGAACTATGTCGATGTGGACGATGGCTAGGCGAGAAGTAGTTCGAAAATGTTGCAACTTAGAACGAGTGTGTCGTGTGATCTTGTTTTTCTGACAAATTGCACACTCTGAGACCCATCGTTTAACATTCTGCCTAAGTCTGTGACCCCAGAAATGATCTGTAAGAAGTCGGACAGTTGCTTGGCTTCCTGGGTGAGAAATTGAGTGAATTGAATCGAAAACCTTCCTCTGAAGGCTGGTCGGCAGAACTGGCTTGTTGGGTTGCGTACCCGTGAAGTAAACAATTGGTAAGCCTTCCCACAGACGGCATATGAACTTGGTTGGGTGACGGCTATTGATCTTTGAATGTGAATGTCACCGCGTTGTTCAGTTCGCAGGAGAGTTGGCGTTAGTGCAGGTTCACTGAGTGCCACGGAGTTGACAGTGAATGGCGACGGTGAAGGTGGTTGTAGAGAGACGTCTGGCCTAGACAGGGCATCTGCAATGAAGTTCTGTTTGCCCTTGACGTGAAAGACGTCAAATTGCTATTCGCTTAGACGAGAAAGCTGTCTTTCCACTCTGGCAGGGTATTTGGCGATAGATGAAGTTGCGTTTCGAAGTGCGCTAACTAGTGGTGCATGATCTGTGAAAACATCAAATCTGCTACTGCCAATGATGCTGATAAATGGCGCACTGCGTCGTGGATGGCGAGAAGTTCTCGGTCGAAAGTGTCGTACCTCGTTTCTACTGGTTGGAGAGTACGCGAGTAGAAACTGATAGGCTTCCGAATTCCATCGATCTCTTGTTCCAAAGTGGCTCCAATAGCGAATTCAGAAGCATCTGTCGTGAGTAGAAATGGCTTTTCGAAATCTTGATGCGTTAGCATTGTGGCATTTGCTAACGAGTTGATGGCAAGTCGAAGTAATTCCTCGTCTTTGGATGACCAGGCAATGATGGAATTCTTGCTAAGTCCTTTTCGATTCCGCAGGTGCCTGCACAAAGGATAAAGTTGTTTTGAAAGGCCTGGAAGGAACTTGCGATAATAGTTTCGTATTCCCAGGATTTTCTGCAAATCGCTCAAAGTCCTTGGTGACTTGATATTCTTGATTGAATTCGGCTTTGACGGCAACGGTTGAATACCTTGGAATGTGATACGATGCCCTAAGAAGTCGACGGATGAAGTTGCAATCTGCGTCTTGTCACAGTTGATCTTGAGTCCGTTGTTTGATAAGCGCGAGAGGACATTTCGTAGATGTTTCGCATGAGATTCTAGATCTGGACTGAATACCATGATGTCATCTAGGTATGACATACAATAAGCAGAGTCATCGCGAAGTATGTTGTCTATGAATCTTTGAAATGTCTGAGTAGCACACTTAAGTCCAAAAGGCATGTAAAGATATTCAAAAAGGCTAAATGGAGTGATGACTGCAGTTTTCTCGATATCCTCTGGTGCTACCGGGATGTGATGGTAGGCTTGTCTAAGGTCAATTACTGAGAAGAAATTGCTGCCGTTGAGTTTTTCAAGTAATGTGTTGATATTTGGAATAGGATATGCATCAGATTTTGTCACTGAATTTAGCTTACGGTAGTCTCCACAGGCTCTGTACGATCCGTTTGATTTTGAGACTAAGTGCAATGGTGACGCCCATGAACTTTTCGATGGTCTGATGATTCCCTCTTCCAAAAGCCTTGAGAATTCTTCTTGGGCAGCTTTCAGCTTAGCAGGAGCCAGTGGTCGCTTCTTGAGTGCAATAGGTTGTCCTTCTGTGACGATATGATGCATCGTGTTGGAGACTCGCAGATCGGATTTGTTAAGATCGAAAAGCGATTTGTATTTTCGAAGAGCTGCTGATATCTCTGCTGAATGATGCACTGGGGTTGGTTGAATGACCTGTAACTCCAAACGCTCGGAGGCAAGTGTCCAAAAGCTTTGTTCAAGTCCGGTGGAGGGGTCGATGATCTTTTGATTGGCAAGATCAACAATGAGCCGAAATTTTAGAAGGAAATCAAGGCCTATTATATTATGTGAGACCTTGGCAATGATGAAGTTGTGGGAAAATTCACGTCGTAGACCTATGTTGAGTGTGCGGTATTGGCAGCCATAAGTTTGTATGGGCTCGCCTGTAGCTGTTGCGAGAAGAATGCCTAGCGACATCTCGGCCATTGAATCACCTTTGAGAACTGAGACTGCCGCACCTGTGTCTACGATGTACTCTTCGCCAGTTTTGAAATCAAGAAGGTGCAGAAGTTCGTTTGGCTGTTTGACCGGGTCATGCAAACAAGTAGGCTGGTGATAGCGACCGGCATTGTCTGTTTGGTTCTCTATGTGAAAATTCGGCGTGGACGAAAAGAGTCGACAGGGATGTCGGATTGTAGTTGGCTTCTTTCCTGTCGCGCCGTTGATGCCGTTGATGTGCAGAAAGTACGGTCTTCTACTTCCTGCGCCAGACGTTTCCTGATACTGATGCACCCTTGTGCCTGCGGTCTGTTGTCCTCTCCGTCAGCTGTGGAAATTGACACTCATTCGGAAATTCTTCGGAACGACAAAGACAACCTGCTATGTCCTGCGTTTTTATCCCGGAGCGCACCAACGTCATCATTTCGGCGCAATTTGTTCCAACAACGGTTTGTTACCTGAATGGTATCCAGATTGTACACAACCGTAACCCAATACCGCGAGATCCAACAGCACATGGATCCACCGTCCTGTCCCAGCACACCCCTGACCGATAAGTCATCTATAGAGAGAGGTTTGGGGAGCTGTCTGGCAAAGAGTTTTAATGTTTGGGGAAGATTGTTAATAAAAACAACCTTAGCCTCATGGTCAGGAATGTTGGTTTTATACCAACGTTTCCGTAATTCCCTCAGTATTTCGATGGGGCCAAGATTTGGCATATCTAATTGCGCATATTTGTTTATTATCTGCTCAGTTTCCGTGGGTCCAAGCAAGGATTCTACCTCGTTTTGTAGGCCCAAAATGGGATTAGGTAGTTTCCTAATGGCCTCAAGCTTAGGATAAATCCGTCGCTGCAATTCAGAAGGTAGTTTAGCAAAACCTTTGACAGTTTTTGATGACTGTCATAATCAGGAAACGGGGAGAAAGCGGAGTCTACGCGCATAAAAAATAACTCACTATCTCCATCCCAAACAGGAACATCAATATCTAAAATTAGACCTGACATTTTAACAATCTTACGGGATCTTAAAAGCATAAATTTATAAGCAATATGAAAATGTATATATAAATGTATAAATATATAACGGAACGCTTACCCACAAACAGCTTCCACTGTTGCTTGATATTGTCCAGTACAAAAGGAAAAAACGAACAGAGGCCCCGATGGCCTTTGATGACAATGTATTATTATTTCAACACAGAACAGCGTCACTCCTTCCAAAAATTGAAATTGTCCTGTAGGGAAGACGAACAAGGGCCCGTTAGCTCTTAAGTGCCAATGAATTATTATTTTCAACAGCAAGAATAACCCACTGCTTCCAAAATTTGAAATCTTCCTTTAGGGAAGACGAACACCACAAATTCACGAATATATACCCAACAGAAAAACAGGATCAGAGTAAAGAAAACGCAAATGTTAGTCGATTCATCCCAAACAAATGAAGAAGAAAGTCAATTTATTTATACCCCAAAAAAATCAGATAAATAATCAATATCCTGGCGCGGTCGCCAATTTTGTAAACGCCCCGGCTTCAAGTAAATGCTGTACGACGTTACAAACTCGGTTAAGGTGCTCTGAATAGAGATTAGTTACTGATATGGGGGCCCTTAAGAGGGCCGGGTAATGCGTTCGCTTTATGTATTCAGCGTTGAAGATGTCCTAGAGCCTTAGGTGGACTCTGGTTGATTTGTTGCTCCCGTGGTTGAGCTGTGATCGTGTTGTGGATGGTGTCCTGCAGGTCCTGCACTCAATTGGCTCGTCTCTTCGGTATCCCGCAACAAGATGAGTAGGTATTGACAGCCGACAGAGCGCACACGTATTGACAACCGACAGAACGCACACGCGTGAAGCAGGTAGAAGGCAAATGCCACAACTGACTTGCATGGTAAATTACCGTGCTTAAATAGCATGCAATATATGTACTTGCATACTATTGGTTAAACGTGGTTAAACGTGGTTAAACGGCAATTTGCTTTTTTCTCATTGGTGTAACGTAAATAAATTTGAATTTAATTTACGCAATATGTCGGCGATTGATTTGTGTCGTTACAACGGTCTTTGAAACACGTCTACATATTTGTTAATTCAAATCTAATGCGCAAAAAATGTGATATGAAATTGCTGATTAAATTAAAAATGTGTTTTGATCAATTTTGAAGCGGTAAAATCTTCGGGATAAATTTAATTGTGCACTAACTATGCCTATGAGTTAGCTCTTAATTCGTAATAATTTTATGAATTTTTTTTCTATATTAAATTGCTTGTTCATCTGTTTAAAGGCATAAATTAGTCAAAAATTCCAGCTTAAATACAAGAGCGAGAAGGGAAACAAGCCACCACTATGTCTGCACTGTGTTTTTACATAATGCGTTTTTGGGAATCTGACATAAATTAAATAATTGAAATAAAGTCTGAGCAACTAAAAAACCAAAAAGCTATTTTTTGCGCAAAAAATCTAAATATTTCTACAAACTTGACTGCGATTGTATCCCATGGAGTAATGAGGTGGTTTCGTTGTCTTCTTTGACTTATATTCTTTATTATACACGATTTGAAGCAAATCAGCTTAGATGCAGTCATCACCCAGCGGCTTAAGAGGTGCGTCGCTAACTGAATTGCCAACTGCGGAAACGCGTTAAAGCGGTGTCCGCAATACCATACGGCTTTTGACCTGGAGATTCATCCCTTGTCTCCTTAGCTCAGTCAATTATGATCTTTAAAGCAGCGGAATTTAGATTTTTTCTGTCATATTTGAGTCTACTCACCAGGTCTTTTATGGTTTGGTTCAGTTTCTGTTATCTTAGATGGTCTGTCAGTGATGGTATGCGAGCAACACAAGCTTGGAATGCTAAAGCATTACTGCGCCAGAATGCGCCATCATCTTATCTGTTAACATGAACGGATTGCTATATGCATGCAATAGCTCGACCTTGTCTTTCAGTGTGTGTATTATAGACGCATGTTATTAAAGGTGTGAAAACGCCTGCAGCTCAAATCGCACAACAGTTCAAGGCGACGAAAACTTTGTAAATCGATTAGCCTAAATAATAATATTTAATAAATTGAATAGTGACAAAGTAATTTTGGCACGTGGTAATATGCTTAACGTGTATAAATTTTGCAGACAAGATCAGGTAATATCATCATTACGAGCAGAAATACACCAGTATAAAATTCAAATGTGCGGCCGTCGCTTAACGATGAATGGCAAATTTTGAGCAAAGCATGTATAGCTGTTATTTTTTCTAGTGAGATGATCTAGATATAAGAGCAAATCTTAAAAATCTGATGGATATAAGTCCATCTAGAGCTGTGTATAACACGAGAACTAAGCAAAATAAACTATTCGGCAAAACGATGTTAGTAGACAAGACAATAGCTTGGATTCGCTATTTATGTCTCAAGTAAACTATCTTAAGCTTATCATCCGCTAAGCGCGCTTAAATATTTCGAATTTAGCGTACTATCATCGGAACATAACACAAAGTTGGTGCATGAAGAATTTTCACAATGTGCTACTGTGTATATTTGATTTGTTGAGCTGGGCTTCTGAACTCCAACTCATAATAAGCTCTCTCTTTTATATATATATATATATATATATATATATATATATATATATATATATATATATATATATATATATATGGGAAATATGCACAACATTCTGTTGTTAGCTTGATTTGCACATGTATTTGGTTTATCGCCCTGCATTACTGTTACTCCTAAGAGAGATATCAAATATAAAAACATATTTTATTTATAAATTTTTTTTATAAATTATTAAACCACGGTTTTGATTTCAATAAACAACTGCTTCATGGAAGCCACGTTCGCTGCATGTAGAATCGCACAACTCACTGCTTATACCGTACAGTCTCTTACATCATAACAAAATATGCTTCGTTTTTTATTCAGGTGGAATCATATTACTAACACGTTTAACCTAAAATAAAAAAAAATTGTCAGCCTTAGTCTTACATAACAAGAAAGACGCCATGTGAGCTAAGGAAAGAATGCTTCATAAAATGTTACATTGAGATAAGGATATACTTTAATTAGTATAACTATAATATTTTAAAAGATTACAAGTGTAGTTGATCTACAATCGGATTAAAATAACATTATTTTGTTTTATATTTCTACAGCAGGTACAATCGCTAGGTATTGGATTGTGGCAGACTGTTTTGCCAAGGAATTTGGCCAATCGGCACCTAAGCAAGATGATCCCTTATACTGGCAGGTTATTCGTGAGTTTTTGATATTTTTGAATTATTTTTTGAATTATTCGGACATGGCTTTTTTTGGCCATATGAATCACACACTTCCTTATTGAAAAACTTATAAATACACATTTTTTGTGTGTTATCATTTATATATATATATATATATATATATATTGATGTTTTATTCAAAATATTTTCTTTCTTTATAAATTGAATAATTAAATACACAGTAAATGAGACATGAATTAATTATTTTAGAACCTATTTTTTAATTTTCCTTTGGTAAATTAATAATCAGTCTCTTAAACCGTTTAATTAGGATATAACTGATGGGCAATGCCAACTAGTTGTTTGAAAATAAAAAATCTAAATAAAACAACCATTATTTCGTTGACATGTTTTCCAGTGCCGTGTTTTGCGTACGCGGGTTGTAGCTTTGCACTAACAGTTTCACAAAGGTCCGATTGATCACAATTTCCATGTCCCTTTTTTTCTTCGATCGGGCTGGGTTTGTATTCGGTCCTTTCTTCCGAAGGCTTCAACATCGTTCATACTAATTACCTGATCTGCGTTTTGACTAACGCAGCTTTCATTGTTCCAGTAATTTTCTTTTTCTATGATATTTCATACTAACCAATGGAAAGCCGGCTCTATCACATCTTTGTTTACTGGCAACGTTTCGAAACGGATGACCCCGTTCCATCGTCATGCCAATAATCATATATATATATATATATATATATATATATATATATATATATATATATATATATATAGCAGATTTAAGCAAATGTGGTAACCTCGTTCCGAAACTGTTCTACTTATATTTTTTTGACTCGCCAATTGTTTTAAACAAAGAATTTGATTCAGTAGCTAAACTCATTATATATGCATATGCCTAGCGCACATGATTTCGTTGACTTTTTGAAAATACTTTCGTTAATTATACACTTTATTGTGAATGAAATAACAATTAAGTCCTGTTGAAAAAATGGCTTAAACTGACTATTAAAGACGGATGGTAAACAGTTGCGTATTTAGCCAATTAATTACCATGTTAATAAGCGATTAAACACATATACTCTTAATAAGAAGTAAATATAATATAGGACTTTCTTCAATCATTCTCCATTATAAATTCATTCAATAAAGAAATTAAAGTTTTTAACTTACTATTTTCATTATTATTGTGTTAAAAGTTTTTATGCTAATTTTTTGCGAAGTAGTGTTTTGAAACTTATTTTTCTTTGTTTCAATCTTCTGGGTGACATATATCGCTTTCATGGAATTAACATACATTTTGTGAATTATGCGACTCCTCAAAATTCTTTACCATAAAAGAAAGGAAATTTTCCTTCAATTTTGTTTATATTGCATAAATCTTCATGCCTTTCTTTTCTCTACTGAATTTATCGAGCAATATTTACAAAAACGGTTATGCGGTCACCAAAATGCATGCGAAGTTAAAGGGTGACAATATATTACAGAAAAGTGTGCTTCTCACGCTAATTAAGTGCTTACCAATTTAGTATTTTTCGCATTATTGGAAATTTTTACTTGAAATGCTTAGTCCCTCATGCATGGTCGACAAAATCTCATTTCAGTCACGTAGCATGCAGTGCTTCTATTAGACATAAATCCTTCTTATTCTTTTTTGGTGCATTTCACCATACAAAGTTCTTTTTTTGGAGAATTCGTGTTTTTTTAACTGATTCATTGCTACTAAAATCTTAATGTTTTTAAAATAACACTTACACATCTTTCGCAAAATAATGAAATGATATTTGAAATGGAATGTTAATAATTATCCAGTTTATATACAACATTTTTTGGTTGAAGATTTATACAAATAATCAACAATTGATGGTAATAACAATTATTTTAATCAAGGCTGTTAGCCCGATATAAATATCAGTCCTATTATATATGCATATTATTAACGTGTGCCAGTAACCACAAAACGAATGTGTGCATAATATAATACTTCTGGTTCTTGCTATCTTTGTTTTATCCTTCTGGTCTTATTTGAACTAATTTGTTACTAGGTGTGTTACAACTATTTCACAATTGCATATATACATATATATGTATGTATATATATATATATATATATATATATATATATATATATATATATATTGATATATATATATCAGTTCTGCGCAAAAAGCAGTAAACGCATTCAATCCTGGTGGGTGTTGCTTAATTAAACGAAAGTCCTGTAATGCAAAACGGACCATATTGCGCAATTCTAAATTTTTGTTAAATTTCTGTTAAAGGTTAAATTACTACATGGTCTTTCTCTTTTAAATGTGTTTTAAAAGTATTTAATGCATTTTCCAAACAGTAGACAAAAGATTTCAGTCCAAACTGGGACATTTGCAAACATCAAGATTTTGAATAAAATGAGATTTTTAACACGCCATCATGAGAAATCTTTAGCATCATTTATAAAATAGGCAGCATTAACTAGATAATTAGATTTTAACAGTGCAAAAATGTTGCAGCAATCCAATCAACAGAGATGTTGTTGTGCATAAAGCAATAGAGCATGCAAACTTGTAATGCAAAAATAACGAAGCGTTAAACCTAGCCTCACATTTTGCATTATTTAATTATATAAAATTCAAAAGCTACTACGGATCTTTTGACAGTACTAACACAGAAAGAGTTTTAATTTATCGTTAAACACACAAATAACGATCGCCTTGCTATTAAACCAAAAAACAGGTGAGAATTTCAAATTAAACGAACGGTTGTCTTAGAGGACACGGTAAATGTCTTCCTCAACCTCGAAGGTTATATGAGGATTCCGAAAATTTTTCGTAGGCATACGTTCCGATTATAAATTAGTGTCAGGTTTTCGATTTATTGATCTGTCTGAATCATTCAATTTCCGTAGGATTACGCGTAAGAAAATATTTATACGTGATGCTGAGATAAATGTAATTATGACGTGTAACTAATTAAAATAATTGATTTGAAATAACTCTAATTACTTTACATTTAGGAATCAATTCTATTAACAAATTGGAGATATCTCAATTGGCAACCTTTTTCAGTGCCAATAACTAATATCCTTATGCATTATTTGGAAAAAAGGTTTCAAATAAGATATCACTTAAGCCTAAATTGTATCTGTGGATATTGGATAACATATTATTAATCTTGAACTAGGATTAAAATGAAATGGTAATTTAAAAAAAAAGTAATTAATCAAAAGTATCTTCCGGGTGAATTACCGTTTTTGATATCAAGTTAATTACAATAGTCAGAAATTAGAGAGATATAACCTTAGGATAGATACTTACGCGGGCATCATTCTTAATTTGAAGTCAAATAATCTATATTGGATGAAAATCGTTATCTTATCATCATTAACACTAAGCAGACTTAGATAAGCATGCAGAAAATTAAAAGAGTTGGAGCCATACAGACTGCTTCGAATATTCAGAGCCAATGGCAAAGTGGTCACCGTCTATTTAACCACTCAAATTGGTCTATTATTCTATAGCTGTCATTTCCTCACAGTCCACCCTTTATATAGCTGTACAATTTCCGCCTAACCAAGTAACCTAGCAGGATGAAGATTTAACGTCTTTTATTAACATGATTTAGTGACTCACAAATAGTAAAATATTCGTGGTTTATACAGTTTCACAATACAATTGTTTAAAAAAAGTACCTCTGCAAATTGTTTAAATAAAAGGGGTAAAAAAATTTGAAAATCCACGACTTGCGAACGTGGGTTGTAGTTTTGCACCATCAGTATTGCACAGATCCGTTTGATGCACCTTTCGAAGTACGCATCGAGTTCATCTTCGTCGTGGCTGGGCGCTGACTCCTCACTTTCCTCCAAAGGCTTCAACATCGTTCATGCTAACCACTGGAAACGAGGTCGGAAGATTAGATCGTACCTCATTTCCAGTGTATAGTATGAACGATTTCCAAGTACGCATCGAGTTCGTCTTCGTGATGTCTGGGCGCTGACCCGTCACTTTCCTCCGAAGGCTTCAACATCGTTCACGCCAACCACTGGAAACGAGGTCGGAAGATTAGATCGTACCTCATTTCCAGTGTATAGTATGAACGATTTCCAAGTACGCATCGAGTTCGTCTTCGTGGTGTCTGGGCGCTGACTCGTCCCTTTCCTCCGAAGGCTTCAACATCGTTCACGCCAACCACTGGAAACGAGGTCGGAAGATTAGATCGTACCTCATTTCCAGTGTATAGTATGAACGATTTCCAAGTACGCATCGAGTTCGTCTTCGTGATGTCTGGGCGCTGACCCGTCACTTTCCTCCAAAGGCTTCAACATCGTTCATGCTAACCACTGGAAACGAGGTCGGAAGATTAGATCGTACCTCATTTCCAGTGTATAATATAAACGATTTCCAAGTACGCATCGAGTTCGTCTTCGTGTTGTCTGGGCGCTGACTCGTCACTTTCCTCCAAAGGCTTCAACATCGTTCACGCCAACCACTGGAAACGAGGTCGGAAGATTAGATCGTACCTCATTTCCAGTGTATAATATAAACGATTTCCAAGTACGCATCGAGTTCGTCTTCGTGATGTCTGGGCGCTGACCCGTCACTTTCCTCCGAAGGCTTCCAACATCAAAACACAGCCAACCACTGGAAACGAGGTCGGAAGATTAGATCACCATTTCCAGTGGTATATGAACGACGCGCGCATCGAGTTCGTCTTCGTGGTGTCCGGGCGCTGACTCGTTACTTTCCTCCAAAGGCTTCAGCATCGTTCATGCTAACCACTGGAAACGATTTCCAAGTACTTTACTTTTTTTACTTAACTGCGGCTGACTCCTTTTGGAGGATAAGCCGGCTCCATAGAAATCCCGGATTATACCTCTCCATGCCGGGCGGTTGGCAGTCATTTCGGAACATCGAACATTCCAACACCCGAAATAAATAGGTGTTTTCGCGCTGGTACAGAGCGCGTCGCTTGCCGGGGACGCCGTAGCATGAACGGTATTTGTGACATTTCATGGAGTTTCTCGGGAATTTGGTACAAGTGGTGTCCCCTCACCACTCGGCTTTTTGATCGAGGACGCACCTCTAGCCTTTGCACATCCAAGCGCAGTCTGCAAGGCAGCAGTAAGTTGCATGGTTGCCGATGGCTGTTAAGAGCTCATTTGCATCGAGTTCGTCTTCGTGGTGTCTGGGCGCTGACTCGTCACTTTCCCCCGAAGGCTTCAACATCGTTTATGCTAACCACTGGAAACGATTTCCAAGTACGCATCGAGTTCGTCTTCGTGGTGTCTGGGCGCTGACTCGTCAATTTCCCCCGAAGGCTTGAACATCGTTTATGCTAACCACTGGATACGAGGTATGAAGATTAGATCGTACCTCATTTCCAGTGTATAGTATGAACGATTTCCAAGTACGCATCGAGTTTGTCTTCTTGGTGTCTGGGCGCTGACTCGTCACTTTCCTCCGAAGGCTTCAACATCGTTCATACTAACCACTGGAAACGATTTCCAAGTACGCATCGAGTTCGTCTTTGTGGTGGCTGGGTGCTGATTCGTCCATTTCCTCCGAAGGCTTCAACATCGTTCATACTAACCACTGGAAACGAGGTCGGAAGATTAGATCGTACCTCATTTCCAGTGTATAGTATGAACGATTTCCAAGTACGCATCGAGTTTGTCTTCTTGGTGTCTGGGCGCTGACTCGTCACTTTCCTCCGAAGGCTTCAACATCGTTCACGCCAACCACTGGAAACGAGGTCGGAAGATTAGATCGTACCTCATTTCCAGTGTATAGTATGAACGATTTCCAAGTACGCATCGAGTTCGTCTTCGTGATGTCTGGGCGCTGACCCGTCACTTTACTCCAAACGCTTCAACATCGTTCATGCTAACCATTGGAAACGAGGTAGAAAGATTAGATCGTACCTCATTTCCAGTGTATAATATAAACGATTTCCAAGTACGCATCGAGTTCGTCTTCGTGATGTCTGGGCGCTGACTCGTCACTTTCCTCCGAAGGCTTCAACATCGTTCATGCTAACCACTGGAAATGAGGTACGACGATTAGATTAGTAAAATATATGCAAGACTAATATAGGTTAGAGCCGAATATCTAACTTTGATTACTATATATATGCAATTCGGTTTGATCCTCGCTTATCCGTTTTCCGTCGAACTCTGAAGATAAACATGGAAGCTCGGAACGTTTCAGCGCGAGCGACTGGTGGTAGTTTTGTTATGTTATTCGACGACTGGTTAAATACAGTGGGATTGGTGTTTAATTAAAGCTAGGAAAACTTGATTTAATGAATTGTTACCACCACCAGCACAATCAATTATTGTTAAACTGAATTGTCTACATATATATGTATGTTGCGAAAGCTGCAAAGTGCTAATGTTTGTGACTTCATAGAAATTGTGCAGACGACATTTTCAGTCAAGAAAAATGTATGCAGGACTACTATATGTGAGAGCCGCATATCTAACCTTGATTTCCATACATATATGCAATTCGGTTTGATCCTCGCTAGTCAGTTTGTCTTCGTACTCTGATGATGATCATGGAAGGTGGAAACGCGTCAGAGGGAGCGACTTGTGGTAGTTTTCTTATGTTATTCGACGAATGGTTAAATACAATGAGATTGGTGTTTAGTTCAAGCTAGAAAAAATTGATTAAATGACTTGTTACCACCACCTGCGCAATCAATTTTTATTCAATTAGTGAAAGGTTTGTCGGCTATTTTGTAACTACCTTGACAGTAATATAAATTGAATGGATAGGGAAATATCGCAATTTTTTATTAGCTTGTTTATAAGACGTGGTGAATTGTGAACAGAAACAGCTGGTACAAGTCCTGTGTTAATCATAACACAGATCAGATAACGCTACCCCTTTTTACCACTAATAATAATGTTATCCAAAATACAATAACTAATATCACAAATGTTACGGCACTTACTGCTATTTCTACTATTATATCTTCCAAAACCATTACTGGTAAAATCAGTACCATTACTCCCACTATTATTACTATTACTAATACCAATACTTCTACTACTAATACCAATACTACTACTACTAATATTAATACTGCTAACTTTAAAAAGATTGCACTGTTCATATTAAGAATTTTTTAATTCTTAATACTGTTACTACTATTAGAAATACAATAATAATAATAATAATAATAATAATAATAATAATAATAATAATAATAATAATAATAATGATTATAATAATAACAATACAAATTCCGTTACTACAACACGACAACCAACAATTCTACAACTATAAAAATTACTAAAATTAAAGTGGTACTACTTCTACCAAATCTACTACTACTTCTACTAATTCCGCTACTTATATAAAAATAATACAACAACACATGCTATTTAACAATAATTGATTGCGCGGGTGGTGGTAACAATTCATTAAATCAAGTTTGCGAGCTTGATTTAAAGAACAATTGCTATTATTAATAATTGTAGCAATAATAAAAAGAAGAACTAATTTGTCGCTACAAATTCTTTTACGAAACAACCATGATCTTTAAATACCTCATGATATTGCTAGTATTGCGACTACTAATTCTTAATCTAATTATTCTTATTCAATTGCTACTGCTATTGTCGCTAATGAAACATTTTAATTTATTAATTATTATAAATCTATTACTAGTATCAATACCTTTGAGATAGCATGCATCGCTTTCACTATTAATGCCAATAATAATATCCTAATCATTACTATTAACACTAATACTACTGCTACTGGTTCTGGTATAACTAATATCGCTAATACTGGTGGTATTAATTTCATGTCTACTACCATTTTTCCTTTCGATAATACTACCTGAAAAACCAATGATAACTAGTAATACTACGACAAACTAGGGGACACGCTGTCACAAATACAAGAGCAATTACCAGTTTACATTCAAAAATTGCACGAACTTTAAATAATTAAACTAACATTGGTTGAGCCGGCGGTGATAGCATTTACTATATAACAGTTAAATACTGTTTTTTGCGGAGAGCTAATATGTATGCAAGTATGTATTAGGTGTTGCGAACCTAGTAAAAAATTAGTTCTGTTGTAACAAGAAGGATAAAACAAAGACAGCATGAACAGAAAGTATAATCTCAAGCACATCCGTTTCGTTCTTACTGGCGACTCATCAGTAGGAGCCGGTATTACGCCCTTTAACCACTATATATTTGGATGAAGAATGTGGGATAAAAGGTCGGTACAATCTCCTAGACGAATGTGTAAACCTGTAATAGTGAAGCTAAAATCATATTGTCTACGACAATGCGACTTCAACGCTAACTCACACTATATAATATATATACCCAGTCTATAAAGGATACTAACACTATGGCTATTGCGTTAGTAATTGATACCAACATTATTGTACCGAAAAGGTACATGGTACTAACACTATGGTTTCCGAGTCGGTACATGGTACCAACCTGATGGATATCAATTTATGCTAAAGTTCACCGAAATTGAGAATTACAACAATTTCTGAACACCTGTTACTCCAGTAAATCCATACAGTCTGGCCTTTGATCGATATCAGTTATCACATTTCGCGGTAAGCATGACATCATTCAATTTATATAACAAAGCTAAATACTGTTTGTTGGTGGAGAGCTAATATATATATATATATATATATATATATATATATATATAAGTACATAAATTTTGTCAGTATAAACTGTGACTTGTAGTGTTCGAGCCCTGTCCGCGGCAAATTCTGGGCAGTACGTGATGAGATCCCAATAAGGACGAAACCGGTCCACTGGATGAATTGCCTTTTTACACTATCCAATTCTTAATTTATACTGCCACAATGTAAATATTTAATGGGTCAGATGTTCGCAACCTTTATTATAGTAAATGCACGAACTTTTTTTTACTTAGCTGAGCATAAAGAATTTTGCACTTAACAGCCTCAGCAATGCGTAATTTGTTTCGTTGATAATTACTTTACTCCACATTTTGCATGTACGGGATAAATGATAACATTCGTAGGTCGGTAAAACCTTGAATCCTTTAATTCCCCATGTTCACAGATGACCTTTGGTACTGATTGATGGGTTCTCACTTTTCTTTTAAATATGAAGCCACCGTTGAGTTGCTTGTCTGAAAATGACGTTGGTACTAGACTTTCCGAATTTTTTCCGACTTTTCGAAACATTTTATGCGTCTATGTATATATATCGGTTTATATATACATGTTTATATATATGTATTCACTCTGAATATACAGTATATCTACTTTACATATATTTGGTATTTATACTCGCATTTTATATCAATACATAAATATCCATGAATATACACGTTTACACTCATTATGTATTATGTATATCTAAATGAACATATAAGCAACCATGTGAGTTCACCCCACATCTTATATGAATATTTATAGTCATTTATATGTACGTCTCTACACAATATATATATATATATATAATGCATATTTAGCTAAACATATAAGCAACCAAGTGAGTTCCTCACACATCGCATATAAATCGATAATATTCATGCATATATATTTACGTGTACACGCTATATATAATCTGCATATCTAAATAAAGATATAGACAAGTGTGAGGTCCTCCCAGATATTATTTAAATATTTTCATATCCAACCATCAATAAATTTATATTTATATAAATATACGTGTACAATCCATATATGTATATACATTTGTGTGTTTAAATCAACATATAAGTAACTATGTAAGTTTCCCGAGTGCGCACTATTCACTACAATTATAGTATATCAGCCAAATTACTTCTTTCTAACTCCACCTAAATAGTTTCGTTTACTTTCTCATTCATTGTCGTGTTCTCTTATTTGGATACATTGTTAACTCTAATTACTCCACTCCACGTTTCCTGAAATTCGAGAAGGCTTCATTAATATGAGGCCTAATGATTTTTCTACAGATATCACATTCATGAACTTCATTCCTGATGTTGATTCAATCGATTCCATAATCAACCTGGTTAGTCTATTTCGGTTACATAATGCAATCCGTTTACATTCGCCCCAGTTTATCTGATGACCTGTCTGTATTGAGTTTCTGGCTAGATCTGATCTATGAATGCCCATATTTACATTCTGTTTTAAGTTCCCCTCTACGTACCTTTATTGGACGCATGGTTTCGCCTATATACGTAAGTTTTTAATCTTTACAAGGTGTCTCATAAACTCCTGATGTGTTCAGTGGTTCTATTTTTTCTCTCTGATTCGATAGCTTATTGCCCTTAGTCACTGATTGTCTTAATAATGTTCTTATATTGTATTTTGTTGCTAATGACCTACTTTTTCTACTTAATCTTGAATCCAGTAGAACAAGATTTCCGTGCTTATTTTCATTTTGCTATTACAAATCTCTTATCTGTTTTGCCTGGTTTACTATTCCATTAAATCTCCTTAGCGTCTCGTTTATGATTTTATTAATTTATTTTACCGGATAACCATTTATTCTGAATATTTCTTTCAATTTCATCAGCTTTTTGTCAATATATTTAAATCCACTATTTTAAGACATCTTATTATCATGGGATTGGAAATGATGTCCCAAAAATTCGGAAAATCTAGTTCCAACGTCATTTTCAGACGAGCAGCTCATGAGTGGCTTCATAGTGAAGAGACGATTGATAACCCATCAATCAATACCAAACCTCAACATTGCACCTATTTGTGTAAAGATTTTCGGTTTTACCGATCTCTTGTGCCAGTTGTGCGTTTATTAAAATGTTCGCAAATTCACTTCCCATGTAATCAGATAGACCAACCAATATAGCGCGCTGAGTAGCTATGACAATTGTATATATAATTAATGTTGATTTTTTCGATTGCATGGAGCTAGTCATTTAGTAGGCGCTTTGTAATGTAAACATACATCAATTGAAGAATAGGTGTCCAAGACGTCATGGTTTTTTTCAATTCTTCGAGTAAATATATTGGATGACACGTCCCATTTGAAAGGTTTACTAGCATATATTGTCTTTTGTTTTGGTACGGCTGCATTGTTTTTTTTGTTATATATGTTTCGTGTTTGCTTCAGCAAAATTTTCGGTGTACCCTTTTATTAATAAAGTTTTTTTGCACACACCCAATTATTGACATTAAAATATTTCAGAACTACTGTCATAGCTGCTCCATGCGCTATTTAGGCCGGACCAGCTGATTACTAAGAAGTGAATTCAAGAACATTTTAGACTACGCACAGCTGAGATAGGAGAGAACGTTTCCTCAATATCTGAACATATTGTTCTAAACAATTACACTCTCTAATGTTCTTCAAAGCTAAAATCGACAAATAATTACGCAGAAACTGATGATGGTGATTGTAAAGTTTTTAATTAACAGCTAAATAAACAGAAGAAGGTCGTACATGTTTAGAATATAAACAAGCAATATTATTAAACAAACAGTGGTTGCGCGGGTGGTGCTAACAATTAATTTAATCGAAGTTTCGATCTTAATATAAACACCTGACTCAATATGTACATACATTTTTCAGTATAAACTAAATATTTTATAGTGTGGAAAGGGCAATTTAACCAGTAGATCGGATTTTTTATTATTGGGAATTCATTACCTACTTTAAAGAATTTTCCGCGGACATGGCTCGAACCTGGGCACGTCTTCTTCGAAATTTGATGGTCTAACACCTGGTATGGCAGTGTGGCTCAGCGGTTATGGTACCAGATTCCCAAGCAGACGTGTTCATGTTCGAGCCCTGTCTGCAGCAATTTCTGGCCAGTACGTGTTGAGTTCCCAATCAGGACGAAACCGCACTACTGGATGAATTTCCTTTTCTACACTATACAATTCTTAGTTTATGCTGACAATTAGATGTACAGAATGGGTCAAGTGTTTATATCAAACAAAATAATTATTTGTATTTATTTTCTTCATCCTAAATTAGTATTCTGGTAATCCTTTCAAATTTTGTAATTGATATTGCTATAGCGGATGAAAACTACAAATGAATCATTTTTTGTGAAATGATTTGCATATTAACTAATGTATATTAAAGGGAATAGCGGAGATAAAAAAAACTATATCCTTGTTGGATTTTGTCTTTCATATTGTGCCACAAGAATGTTGTCTGATATTCCTACTTTTCCGAAATTATTAATGACTACATTTTCACTGGTCAGCTCACAATATATCGGCACAAATCTATAAATTAAAGAAGCAACATCAATAAACGAATAAAAAATTGTAAAAAAATAAATGAAAAAAATTAATCATAAGTGCAAAATATGCTAATTTTTATTATTTATTTGAATGAAAAGTACTAGCATTATATGATAGAAATATTTCTAAATGCTATTTTTTCAAATCTGTTAATCCGCACGTTTGATTTTGCAAGAAACCGTATCCATAAAAGCGAATTAGAATATTTTTTTGTTCTACCTTGTTCGATTTTTTCATCAGGGACTCGACTTGCTCAATTGGTTTTGTTTCTCTGTGGAATATTATTTATGACATTAACATTTCTCCTGGCGCTTTGTCCAATTGGCTTTTGGTGTAGAACAAAATTTGACACGGACAGTAGCAGGAATCTTCGTCTGCTCATTGGAATTGGCTTCCAATTAGGGGGTAAGCCTTTCATATTTATGATGTTGATAGATTCGCTTTTTGGTTACTGTTTGTGGCGGAGAACTAATATATATTAATATATGTATTAGGTGTTGCGCACCTAAAATATTATTAAAGTGCAATGAAATAAGATTTTTTCTGTGGATTTGTTATGCGCATTTTTATTTTTTTCAGGTATGTCATACCTGATTTCTATTCTTCTGTTTCATATCGGTTTGGGGTACGAAAGGACTAATGTCTCACAAGCTTTAATAGATGAATATCTACAATGGCCTGAAGTAAGTGATAATTACTAAAAGCATTCTCATTTTTATGAAAACATCTTACGTCCATTTTGGAGGCTACCACTTTTAACATAGGGATACTTGTTTGAGATTATGGCTTTTGCCAATGTTAGGAATTCATTTTAATTAAACGATACCAAAATCATGCTTATTAGCAAGCTTGCGAGTTCCAAACTGAAAGTTTATTAAATTTTTATCTCAAATAAAAAATTAAATTTTTTTAGAATGTTACTTGTGAAGGTTGATGATCGTTCATTTTTGTTGAAAAGAACCTTTTTAGCTAAAATGAATATTTCTCTGGGTTGTTTGTTGCGTTAAGCAACATTTTCCTTTCGTGCTAATGTTTTAGAGACCTTTATTTCTGGAGGTGATTACTGTCCGCTTTGTCACGGAATTATTCACAGCGCTTAATAACAGGAAAATTAACAGGAAACTAAAAGAAAATCAATTAATCACAAATTCGTCACCTCTATTCTTCTCATGTTTATATCTCCTTATGCACGCAGGAACGTACATGCGTGTATATAAACATACACACACGAGATTAATTATACAACTATTCGCACATTAATATCTATAAGTTTGAAAAAAAATTTTTTTTTAGATAAATTGCTTATACGAGGTTTTTGTATTTATTTTTTTGTCATACCTTGGCAAAACTATAAGCGACCCATTCGTGAATATATGTTGTAAATTAAATGTTGTGAAAAATTAACAAGCGATGTAAACTATTTATCATTTAAATCAAGGTTGCCATCTCGATATAATCACCAATCCTATTTTACATATATATATATATATATATATATATATATATATATATATATATATATATATATTCTTATAATTAGGAAAACACAAATAACGAAGTGGATAAAGGCCATTTATTTCGTGAATACTAATCATCTCTTATACAATCATACATATTTATACATTTTGGGTTTTCAATTGATTATGCTAGTGGTAACAAATCTGACTCGTTTTTACTGCTGTTTCTTGTTTTGACTGGTTGGTGAGTGTGTATGCGTTTGTGTTTGTGTGTATGCGTGTTTGCATGTAAAGGTCATTCTCGCAGTATTGCGAAGTGATGTCTGGGATCTGGTCATTATTGTTTTGATAGCTTGAGAATTAACCATTTGTGCGCATTGTTCACTGTTACATATACAAGTGCTATTTTTCCCAGTATAGTTGATCGTTTCACCTCGTTGCGCAAAGTTTGCACGTGGTAACAAAGCCAGTGTTAAACGCTCACATTGTTTGGAGACATCTGTCATCGTATGCGCCTCTGTAATTTCCACTTCAGTTTGTTGCCAATCCGATTGTACGTTTGTTGATTCTAGTCGAGGGTCTGTTTGTTCTTGGCTGGATACAAGTAGATTGTTGCTGAATTTTGTTATTCTTGGCCAGTCGATAAGAATATCATGTTGATGAAACTTTTGAATATTAAGGTCAGGTGCTTGTTGTTTTATATAAAGGGCTTCGTAGATGAATAATAATTTTTCTGATTTTGCTTTATGTAGAATTGTGAAATTGGTCGAATTGACAGGCTGCCCCGTTGCCAATATATGATCGGAAATAGCTGAATTTCCTGACGGTGGCAAGCCTTTGTTAATCAATTTCTGTGGCAAATGTTGCTGGATTCTGCTTATCAATTGCTTCTTCGTACGTCCGATATATGTGCTACCGCACATACATGAGAATTTGTAGACTATGAATGATTTGGAGAGAATTGGCAATTGATCTTTGGCATCCAACCTCATGATTCTCTGTGTACTAAATATCATATTAACTTTAACACTGGGAAAGTTGTCCTTAGTTATTCCATTCAGCCGCCGTGCAATTATTAAGGCTGGTACGTCGCCTCTAAAAGGTAAGTTTAGGAAAACCTGCTTGACGGTATCCTCTCTCGTACGAATCTGCCGTGGTCTGATGTTGACATCAATGAAACGCTCTGAGTAGTTGTTCATTTGCAAAATTTTCCTGAGGAAGCCCAGTTCTTCTTCAATCTTGTGTTCAGAGCAGATCTTCCTGATTCTGTTTGCTAGGTTGTTTACTAAGTTTCTTTTGTGGGATTTTGGCACACTGCTGTGGTAGTGAATGTATTGTCCGGTGAAAGTGGATTTTCTATGTATGGCCAGTGTCAAACCTCCGTTTGCTTCTCGAGTGTGTTTGATGTCAAGGAAGGGAAAACTGTCGTCTTTCTCTACCTCGAGAGTGAATTTGATGTCTGGATCGACTGCATTTGCTTGTTTGAGGATTTCGGAAGGGTCTGCTGCTTCTGAGATGAACAACAAGAGATCATCTACATTCCTTTTGTAGAGTGCGCACTGGTCAATTATACCTTTTAGGCTCGTTTTTTCCAGGTGACACATGTATACATCTGCCAGGAGGGGTGCGATGCAACTTCCCATAGCTACACCATTGATCTGACGGTAGTATATCCCTTCGAAAGTAAATTGCACGTTTTTAGTACATGCTAATATGAGGTCTTTGATGTCATTGGTGTCTATAGGGAAGTCAAAAAACTCATTTTTGATGAGGTCACACAAGATCTCCGTTGTCTTATCCAGTGGTATGTTTGTAAATAAGGATGAGACGTCAAGCGAGACCATTTTATTCTGTAGGATGTTCTTCCCCTTCAATTCATTTTCTAGTTCGAAGGAGTCCTTGATAGTGTTCACATCTATCGGACGTACGAAGAAGCAATTGATAAGCAGAATCCAGCAACATTTGCCACAGAAATTGATCAATAGCAATCTACTAGTATCCAGCCAAGAACAAACAGGCCCTCGACTAGAATCAACAAACGTACAATCAGATAGGCAACAAACTGAAGTGGAAATAACAGAGGCGCATACGATGACAGAAGTCTCCAAACAATGTGAGTGTTTAACACTGCAATCAACACTGGCGTTGTTACCACGTGAAAACTTTGCGCAACGGGGTGAAACGATCAACTATACTAGGAAAAATAGAACTTGTATATGTAACAGTGAACAATGCGCACAAATGGTTAATTCTCAAGCTATCAAAACAATAATGACAAGATCTCAGACATCACTTCGCAATACTGCGAGAATGGCCTTTACATGCAAACACGCATACACACAAACACAAACGCATACACACTCACCAACCAGTCAAAACAAGAAACAGCAGTAAAAACGAGTCAGATTTGTTACCACTAGCATAATCAATTGAAAACCCAAAATGTATAAATATGTATGATTGTATAAGAGATGATTAGTATTCACGAAATAAATGGCCTTTATCCACTTTGTTATTTGTGTTTTCCTAATTATAATAATACTGTTAAATTAAAAAGGAATGGATATTATAAAGAATATATATATATATATATATATATATATATATATATATATATATATATATATATATATACATTTTGTCATTGCATCATGCAATTGATTCATTGTTCCTTACATCATACATTCTTCTTCACGTTTCCATTTCTTGTTTTGTTTGGCCTTATATATATAGTATATATATATATATATATATATATATATATATATATATAGATGTGACGTTTAGATAATTGAGAAGAATATGTAAAAGAAACGGTGTACTTTTATCTGATAAAAAATTCATTTATCCCACGGAAGAGATATTATGAGTTTTATTAAGATCTACGTTTGTTTCCGAATAATACTTCAGAGATTCATATATATTTGTACAGTTATGCCTTCGCTTCATCTTTCAACTGATTTACCGTAGACATGAAATATTTGAAATATTTCTCACAAATGTAATGTAAAATTAGGTACATTAGAATTTGTGTTTATCTCAAACCCCCAGACTTGATTTAAAGAATTGGGTGTGCCCAATAAGCATTATACTTATATCATGTAAAAATATAATAATAATAATAATAATCACACACACACAATAATAATAATAATAATTATAACAAATATTCATGGTAGTAGGAAGGCCCCAAGCTAATTTCGGAGCACATAAATACTGCTCGTTTGATAAAATTCCGAGCATCTTTAATTGGATTCCGCAATTTGTTTGTGCGGGACAATTGGTA
Organism: Eudiplozoon nipponicum; assembly: GCA_029291075.1. NCBI lineage: Eukaryota > Metazoa > Platyhelminthes > Monogenea > Mazocraeidea > Diplozoidae > Eudiplozoon > Eudiplozoon nipponicum. The sequence goes on along the minus strand of JAQBSW010001428.1, from coordinate 49,544 downwards.
GCACTCATAAGTCGGTAAAATCTTGATTCCTTTTTATTTCCATGTGCACAGAATGTGTTTGGCATTGGTTGCTGAGTTCTCACCTGTCACGTCACTCTGAAGCCGTCAGTCATCTGCTTCTCTGAAAATGACGTTGGAACTAGATTTTCCGAATTTTTCCAAACATTTTGGAACTTCTCTTCTAGTCACATCTTCAGGGTTGACACCATTCTTACAGAGAAAAAGAACAACTTGTGGCGAATACAATATCTTCGATTTATATCTATTTTACTTCCTAAAGTATTTTTTAGTCTGCCCTAATATCCGGTCTTCATACCTATTCTCTAACACTCAAATGTATACACAAAATTATCCACATCACCCCCCACTCTCACAACAACCTATACACCTATACGTGTATTCTAATCCAAAGTGACATTTATTGAATAACTACAAGCAATTCATATTGATTGACATACACGCCTATCTGTGATATCTCGGTTTTCCTGATTACTTTTCCGGGCTCGTAGAAGGAGCAACAATTTTTTTCCCTCATATTGCAATTATCCTCAAATTCCCGGTTTACCAGGAAGAAAAAGCCACAGCCTGGTGGTATGAGAAAAATCAGTCGATTAAATTGTATGTTGGACTAATAGTTGTGATAGGCGCATTCTGAGCTTCCATAACTTATTTATTCATTGCGGTTTGACCCCCATCACCCAATTTATGCCCTGGCAATAAACATGGAAGAGTAAAACGCATCAGCACATGTGACTAAGAATAATTATCCTGGGTTATGCAGCTGTTTAAAAGAATGGGATGAGTCTTCATCTTAAGTCCACAAACTTGGTTCAAATTTTCAGTAAAAACTACATGATTTAACGAAAATTAGTTGCGCGTGCGGTGATAACAATTACTTTAATCAAGGTTGCAATCTTGATTTATGCACTTGACCAATGTAGTACATACATTTGCCAGTATAAACTAAGTATTCAATAGTGTAGAAAAGGTAATTCATTCAGTAGAGCGGTTTCGTCCTTTTTGTGAACTCATCATGTACTGGCCAGAATTTACCATAGAGAGGGCTCGAATCTGGGCACATCTGCTTCGTAATCTGATGCTCTAACTACTGAGCCACCCTGCTGCCTACAATAAACAATATTCAGTTATATAATAACTAATGATTTTTGGTCCGACTTTCCATTAGTTGTTGCCTATATGGCCTCCATTAGATCTGATTTTCCAAATGACCATCCCCAATCTGTCGTTATAGCACAAGCACAACGCTGCATATGGATGTGATATGGAAATGAACATTTATATAATTAAACGAACATTGGTTGCGTGGGCGGAGGTAACAACTACTTTATTCAAAATCGCTATCTTAATGTAAACAATTGATCCAATATGAACATACACTTGTCAGAATAAATTAAGCAGTATATAGTACAGATAAGGAAATTCATCCAGTAGACCGGTTTCGTCCTTATTGGGAACGAATCATGTACTGGCCAGAATTTGCCGCGGACAGGACTCGAACCAGGGCACGTCTGCTTCGGAATCTGGTGCTCTAACCACTGAGCCATTCTGCCACACACTACACTGCACCCAATTTACAGTTATATACTAACCAATTTATCTTGGTCAGTCTATGTTTCCATTAGGTGGAGCACATATGGCATCCATTTAGACCCAAAGTTCCAACTAACCATCTCCAATCTGTCATTACTGAACAGAAAACACACTACATGGGGAAGTGGTATTGAAATGAACATTTATATAATTAAGTTTGTTACAAAACTGAGTGAAATGAGTATTAAGGCAAGAATGTAATTAAGGTGCACTGAAAGAAAACTAACTTATTGCTACTTTTAATAGTATGTTTTGTTTAACAGATGTTTAGTTTTGTTCATCTAAAACTGGGCATGCAAAATATATGCGAAATAAGCGCGATACTCGCCAATATTAATAAAGGCACAAAAGTTTTTTCTCCATTTTTTTATATATTTTCTATTTCACAATCTTTCCGTGTTCATTTTTTTCATTTGCTTCTAACAGCTAACTTATTTTGGATTCATGAGACTTGATTAAAATAACCGAATTATTAGATCACAATTTTGAAAACTATTTTTTGAAACTTGTAAAAAAAAAATTAGCATACGTGTATTTTACCTAGACTAAATAAACACGCAGATTGTCACATTCCTTGATTGTAGTTGATTATTAATTTAAGAGTAGTTTCATTATTCGAGTCACATGGTTTTGTTTTGCTAAATTCGACCTTTTGTGTCATATCCGGATATTTATTTAACCATTTATGTATTAGGTATGGAATACCGAGTATCAAGCTGGATCTCCGCAACTAGGAATGCCTTATTATTCATTCAGCTTAATGCTTCACATATTTAAAATATTCAATGATGAGCACGTAGCTCTTTATTACGAAACACAATTGAAATGTAAGCTGAAATAAAATGATAATTTGAACTTATATTATCATGTATGCTTTTATGTTGCATTAACACATACACATAAACACACACACTTATATATGTATATATATATATATATATATATATATATATATATATATATATTTTTTTTTTTGCAATTAATGTCACAATTTTTAAAGTATGAGAAAAAAACAACGTACTCCATGGAATAACATTTATTAATAAATCTTATTTCTACCAGTATCTACAGCTATTCTTCTGGATTCGTTAATATTTTCGCTCATTCAATCACAAATTTTTATTTGTCGTAACCAATAAGATCTTAGCAATTTGTCTTGCTTTTACGATTATCAATGCCGCGTTTTGCGTACGCGGGTAGTAGCTGTACACGGGCAGTTACACAAAGATCCGATTTGTCACTATTTCCAATTTTGTTTTGTCTTTGATCGGGTTGACTCATTTTTACTTCAATTGGAAATGCGGTTCTATCATATCTTTGTTTACTGGCGACGTTTCGGTGCCTACTTTCCAGCACCATCATCAGGCAACACAACACTGATCACAATAGCAGATTTAAGCAAATGTGGTAACCTCGTTCCAAAACCATTCTATTTATATATATTTGACTCAACACTATTTTAATCATAGGATTTGTCTCAGTAACTAAACTCAATATATAACTTGTTATAATTAGTAGACCAATCATTACCTCACCTATACCTCATCTCATCTCGTATGCAGAATATTTTAGGGGAGAGAGACAGTATCGAACCTTTTGTTATTTGTTATAACGGTATTGCTACTATGTCACGGTAATCAAAATTTTAAAAAATGCTAAAACTAAAACCTTGATTATCATATACTGTATTTTATTTAAAGCCGGGAACTCTAATGTATACAATGGTGTGTGAGGTATTGCGCACATAGCAACAAACTAGTTCAAATATGGAGCAGCAAGTAACGTAGATGGATGGAGAGTGAATGTTATATCGACGCTTAGGTGAACGATTAAAGAGAGAAAGATAGAGATAGCCTGGACAACTAACGTTTTTCAAAAAACTAATCGTAAGCACAATGCGAAGTTAATCAACTTTTGGAAATAATTGCATAAGAATATTTGCTGATATGACTAAAATACTTTATTACACATATATCTAAATATAATATCGTAAAACCTTTATATATATATATATATATATATATATATAAATAGAGAGAGAGAAAAAGGACCACTGATAATTATTAAATATGAATAATTTCTATTCTTATTATATATTTATTTATTACGTTAGTCACACCTTATATCAATATATAAAATACATGTCAATATGTATAAAAACATATATATGAATATAAGCAACAGTATGAGACTAACATCCCTAATCCTATATATATATATATATATATATATGTTTGCCTATTTCAAATTATTATTTTATTCTTTTCTTACTGTTTTTATTTACCAATTAATCAAATTGTATATTTATTTATTCACACCTTATATAAATATATAAAATACATATAAATATGTATAAAAACATATATATATAAATATAAGCAACAGTGTGAGTCTATATATATATATATATATATATATATATATATATTATGTGTATAGAATAAACCTATCAATCTACCCATAGGCCTATCTATATATCCGTCTATCTATCACATTTTGGTTTCCTCTTAAAAGGATACATGGTAGCTATTAACCATGAATATCTTCTCTATGACTAACGTATTATACATTTATTAAGATATTCCTACCTTACATAAATATAGAAAATATAAGCGACAATGTAAGTCAAATGTGTCTTATCTAATGTTCTATCTACTAACCCTTGCTAAATCGGTATACCGTCTTTTGGAACATTTTTATTGAGAAAAATAAGTATATAGGAAATTGATATTGGTACAGATCATTCGCAATCAGTTTTCTATAAAGCGAGGTTTTTTACTTAGGTTCCCACTTAATTCATGTTCCGCAGCCTCACGTTTTCTGACCATAGAAAATGCTTCATTAAATATTGGGCCCAATGATTTTTCTACCGATGTTACATTCATTACACCTTTTCCTGATTTTATTTCAATTGACTCTCTAATTAGTCTAGTTAATCTGTTGCGGTTGCATAACGCGATGCGTTTACATCCTTCCCAGTCTATTTCATGACCCGTTTCCTTCGAATGCCTAGCTAGGTCTGATCTTTGAATGTGTCCATATTTGCAGGCTGTCTTATGTTCACCTCTACGAACCTTTATAGGTCGCATGGTTTCGCCTATATACCTGAGATTACATTCTTTGCAAGGTATCGCATATACTCCTGATGTCTCGAGGGGTTCTACTCTTTCTTTTTGGTTAGGTAGTTTATTGCCTATAGTAAGCGATTGTCTTAAAACTGTTTTAATATTGTATTTAGCTGCTATTATTCTAATTTTCCTGCTCAATTTAGAATCAGGTAATACCATAATTTTGTGCTTATCCGGTTCCGTTTCCTTCTTTACTTTGTTTATTATATTATTGTTAAATCTCTGTAACATCTCATCTATTAATCTATCTATTATACTTGACGGATAGCTATTTAGTTTGAATATTTCTTTTAATCTCCTCATTCCTCATTTCCTTATCTCTATTTTCTATATCCACTATTCTAAGACTTCTTAATATCATGGATTTAAGAATGCCTATTTTCATTCCATATGGGTGATTTGATAAGAAATTAAGAAGTAGTCCTGAATAAGTCTCTTTTCTAAAAATATCTCTTTCCAATCTGGAACCATTCCGTTTTATTTTCACCATCCAAAAAGGGTAATTCATCATCATTCTCTTTTTCCAATGTAAACTTTAATTCACCTAATTGGTTGGCTAATTCGAGGAATTTATTTAACTCATTATCCCCATGATTCCAAATTATAAATATATCATCCAGGAATCTTACATACAAGTTTGGCTTAAGAGGAGATTTTACAACAGATTTTTTTCAAAATAGTGCATAAAAATATTAGCAACCGGGACTGATAGTGGTTGTCCCATAAGGACACCTTTAACTTGTTTATAAAATTCATTTCTGAACTTAAAGTAGGTGGAGGACATACAAATATTTAAGATTTCCATAATACTACTTAACATCATTTTACTACCTTCTATTATCTCTGGGAACTCTGTTAAACAACGCTTCACACTTTCTAATGCTGCTTGTACCGGGACATTAGTATACATCGATACAACGTCCAGGCTAGCCATTCTATCATTATCATTCAAGTTATATCTACTAATAATGTCAATAAAATGATATGTATTTTTTAAAGTATAATCTAAGAAATAAGTATATTTTCTAATTCTGTTGCATAGAAATTTAGACAATCTATACGTTGGTGAGTTTGTACATTAACGATTAATCTAAGTGGATTCCCCTGTTTATGAATCTTCACTAGACCATAAATTCTCGGAGGGACTGTGTCACGTTGTATTAATGAATTCCCAAGTCCTAGTTCTAATTCCTTCGACTCAATCATTCTATTAATTATAGTCTTAACTTGTCCTTGTAACTTATCAGATGGATCTTTATTTATTTTATTATAAACCTCTAAATTATTTAATTTTTCATACACTTTCAATTCATAATCTGACCGGTTCATAAGTACCGTTGCACCACCTTTATCTGCCTTAAGGCATTTTACTTTATTGGATAATAATTCTGCTCTTAAGCGTTTTAGATCATTCCTCTGCTTGCATCTAACCTTTTTGTGCTCTAACACCGCTTTGGACACATCCAATTCAAACTTAGTCTTATCTTTGTCTGGGAGAAACTGGGCAATCTTAACTGTTTCTGTAATCAATACGTAATCAATAGGGATCGCAGCATTAAGTCCAAGATTAAGAATTTGTGTTTGGTCTTCCTTGAGATCCATTCTCGATAAATTAACTAAACGTTTGGACATGACCTCTTCAATTCTCGTATTTCACTATCAGTCCCGGTTGCTAATATTTTTATGCACTATTTTGAAAAAAATCTGTTGTTAAAATCTCCTCTTAAGCCAAACTTGTATGTAAGATTCCTGGATGATATGTTTATAATTTGGAATCATGGGGATAATGAGTTAAATAAATTCCTCGAATTAGCCAACCAATTAGGTGAATTAAAGTTTACATTGGAAAAAGAGAATAATGATGAATTACCCTTTTTGGATGTGAAAATAAAACGGAATGGTTCCAGATTGGAAAGAGATATTTTTAGAAAAGAGACTTATTCAGGACTACTTCTTAATTTCTTATCAAATCACCCATATGGAATGAAAATAGGCATTCTTAAATCCATGATATTAAGAAGTCTTAGAATAGTTGATATAGAAAATAGAGATAAGAAAATGAGGAGATTAAAAGAAATATTCAAACTAAATAGCTATCCGTCAAGTATAATAGATAGATTAATAGATGAGATGTTACAGAGATTTAACAATAATATAATAAACAAAGTAAAGAAGGAAACAGAACCAGATAGGCACAAAATTATGGTATTACCTGATTCAAAATTGAGCAGAAAAATTAAAATATTAACAGCTAAATACAACATTAAATCAGTTTTAAGACAATCGCTTACTATAGGCAATAAACTACCTAACCAAAAAGAAAGAGTAGAACCACTCGAAACATCAGGAGTATATGCGATACCTTGCAAAGAATGTAATCTCAGGTATATAGGCGAAACCATGCGACCCATAAAGGTTCGTAGAGGTGAACATAAGACAGCCTGCAAATATGGACACATTCAAAGATCAGACCTAGCTAGGCATTCGAAGGAAACGGGTCATGAAATAGACTGGGAAGAATGTAAACGCATCGCGTTATGCAACCGCAACAGATTAACTAGACTAATTAGAGAGTCAATTGAAATAAAATCAGGAAAATGTGTAATGAATGTAACATCGGTAGAAAAATCATTGGGCCCAATATTTAATGAAGCATTTTCTATGGTCAGAAAACGTGAGGCTGCGGAACATGAATTAAGTGGGAACCTAAGTAAAAAACCTCGCTTATAGAAAACTAATTGCGAATGATCTGTACCAATATCAATTTCCTATATACTTATTTTTCTCAATAAAAATGTTCCAAAAGACGGTATACCGATTTAGCAAGGGTTAGTAGATAGAACATTAGATAAGACACATTTGACTTACATTGTCGCTTATATTTTCTATATTTATGTAAGGTAGGAATATCTTAATAAATGTATAATACGTTAGTCATAGAGAAGATATTCATGGTTAATAGCTACCATGTATCCTTTTAAGAGGAAACCAAAATGTGATAGATAGACGGATATATAGATAGGCCTATGGGTAGATTGATAGGTTTATTCTATACACATAATATATATATATATATATATATATATATATATATATATAAATGACTCACACTGTTGCTTATATTTATATATATATGTTTTTATACATATTTATATGTATTTTATATATTTATATAAGGTGTGAATAAATAAATATACAATTTGATTAATTGGTAAATAAAAAAAACAGTAAAAAAAAAAGAATAAAATAATAATTTGAAATATGCAAACGTATATATATGTAGGATTAGGGATATTGGTCTCATACTGTTGCTTATATTCATATATATGTTTTTATACATATTGACATGTATTTTATATATTGATATAAGGTGTGACTAACGTAATAAATAAATATATAATAAGAATAGAAATTATTCATATTTAATAATTATCAGTGGTCCTTTTTCTCTCTCTCTATTTATATATATATATATATATATATATATATAAAGGTTTTACGATATTATATTTAGATATATGTGTAATGAATTATTTTAGTCATATGAGCAAATATTCTTATGCAATTATTTCCAAAAGTTGATTAACTTCGCATTGTGCTTACGATTAGTTTTTTGAAAAACGTTAGTTGTCCATACTATCTCTCTCTTTCTCTCTTTAATCTTCACCTAAGCGTCGCTATGACATTCACTCTCCATCCATCTACGAAACTTGCTGCTCCATATTTGAACTAATTTGTTGCTATGTGCGCAATACCTCATACACCATTGTATACATTAGAGCTCCCGGCTTTAAATAAAATACAATATATGACGTACAAGGTTTTAGTTTTTTATCATTTTTGAATTTTGATTACTCGTGACATAGTAGCAATACAGTTATAACAAATAACAAAAGGTTCGATACTGTCTCTCTCCCCTAAAATATTCTGCATACGAGATGAGATGAGGTATAGGTGAGGTAATGATTGGTCTACTAATTATAACAAGTTATATATTGAGTTTAGTTACTGAGACAAATCCTATGATTAAAATAGTGTTGAGTCAAATATATATAAATAGAATGGTTTTGGAACGAGGTTACCACATTTGCTTAAATCTGCTATTGTGATCAGTGTTGTGTTGCCTGATGATGGTGCTGGAAAGTAGGCACCGAAACGTCGCCAGTAAACAAAGATATGATAGAACCGCATTTCCAATTGAAGTAAAAATGAGTCAACCCGATCAAAGACAAAACAAAATTGGAAATAGTGACAAATCGGATCTTTGTGTAACTGCCCGTGTACAGCTACTACCCGCGTACGCAAAACGCGGCATTGATAATCTGAATGCTTACACACCGCAAAATATTGAGTTTAAATCCTATTTGCTTTTACGATATTTAAATTACTTCTTTTTCGTAATTATTAAAAAGGGCTTCATCTCCTTGAAAAAAATCAGCAATTCGTAACGTGCTACTTACAGCTTATATTGGTAGTACTAATAATTTTTCATTAGTGTACAAGGAGAAATCGGAGAAATGTTTCTGGCTTTGGAAGCTATTGCAATTAATAAGCTTTATCCCTGCTTAAAATTGCAGAAATTAATTCAAAAAGAAATAAAATTAGACGAGAACAGAAACATAAGAACAGTCCTTCGAATGTAAAATGTTTGCCGAAAAATGCGATACGCCCATTTATTGCGGACACAGTTAAAGTTGAAGCGATTAAATTATTAATGTAGTTACTGGTAGAAATAAGATTTATTAATAAATTTTATTTTTTAGATTACGGTTTTTTTGCCTTCTACTTTAAGAAATGTTGAAAGTGAAAGCATTCAACATTAATACAAAAGTGGTTAGCCTATTCCACGAAAGATTATTTAAGTATATATCTTATTCTTATATATATAGGCAGCAAGAACAAACAACGTACTCCATGGAATAAACATTTATTAATAAATCTTATTTACCAGTACCTGCAAAATAATGTTCTGGATTCATTAGTGTATTCGTTCATCCAATCCCAAATTTATATTTGTCGAAACCAATCCCTCTCTTCATTATGTCAGTCATTGTTTTGCGCAATTTAGACCACTCCTTTTGCGTAACGTCATTTTGTGTTTCATTGCTTTTTATTGTAATTGCGTCCGTAATTGATGGATGTGTCGTATTTTGCGAAACGTTAGTTATTTTTGAAGGCCTGTCAGTTATGTTTTTGTTCCAGTCCAATTTAATTTCTTTTTGAATTATATCCTGCACGATTAAGCAGGGCTTTAGCTTATTGATTGCAATAGCTTCAAAAGCCAGAATCATTTTTTCTGTTTTTGCCTTGTACAGAACTGAAAAATTGTTACAACTAACAGCATGACCTGTGAATATTACATGTTCAAAAATTGCTGACTTTTGTGCAGGAGCTGCACCACTCTTTAATAGTTTTGAGGGAGATGCTGATTTGTTCTAGTTTCGAGTCTCTTTTTTGATCTGCCGATGTACGGAGCGTTGCAGGTACATTGAAATTTGTATACAGACAAAGGGGTTGACGTCACAGAGTGGCTATCATTGTAATTCGTAGGCATCAGTTTTGTTGTGTTGAACACCACTCTCACCTGTATTGATGAAATCTGTGCTTTAGTCGCTTGAATTACTTTTCTTTTGAAGATTTCAGCTGGAAGATCACCTCCACCTTAACTGCATAAAAGAAAGACTGACATAGGGAAGAGGGGATAGGTTAAGACAAATGTACAGTTGGGATTGGATAAACGAATGTACTAGCGAATCCAGAACAATGGCTGTAGATACTGGTAGAAATAAGATTTATTAATAAATTTTATTCCATGGAGTACGTTGTTTTGTTCTTATATTTCAAACAATGGTGAAAGTTACAGCAATATATATATATATATATATATATATATATATATATATATATACTTCTATGCATATATTGACAGTATAGATAGCAAAAGCAATGCATAAAGTACACCGCTTTCGTCCATATGTGGCCGTCATTAATAACTAGTCAGTATTTCAGAGGCCCAGGCTTGAATCATGGCACATTGCTTGTGAGACTTGGAACATGTCCATGACGCCATCTGGGCTGTGAACTACATGGAATTTTTAGTTTTTTTATCAAATTAAGTTTTTTGTGAATCCTCCGCTTGCGTGGTTAGAAAATGGCATTGCTTTCGACTCAAATTATAAGTGGTCATCGCAAAACGTTAATTATAGAGAAATCCTCACGCAACATAAGAAAGTTATATTGAATTGAAGTTTAATTGAAGGTTTTTTTATTTTTATGTTCTAATTGTACACGAAAAATTTCCTCAGATTTTAAATTCAAATAAACAATCATTGATTGCGCGGGTGATGATAATAATTTAAATAAAGATAATAAACTTTAAATGATAACCTATCTCATTTTATTGATTAGTCTTACAACATTGTTAAACTACTATCAGCCGCGCATTTTGACGGGTTTAATTGTTCTATATTAATCAACAGATCAAGGTGGAAAACTGGAAAAATAATAATTATTATTATTGAATAAAATTTTTGTGTCTTCTCTCCCCCACTCTACCTATTGAGACCATTCTAGTAAAACAGTATTTAAAATTTTAAGAATAAATAATTAGTCTGACGCGTGCGAAGGGTAAATTAATGTCTATTGACTACAGTTTCATTTAGATGTACGTACATGTGTATAAATTATATTTAACAGAATATTTTAGTTATGTATATATATATATATATATATATATATATATATATATATACATGCACATGCATGAAGTGCACCTATTTATTGATATGACAAGAACTGTTATTACAGTTAAATACTGTTTGTTGCGAAGAACTAATATATATGCAAGTATGTATTAGGTTTTGCGAACCTAGTAACAAATTAGTTCAGTTGTGACCAGAAGGATAAACCAAAGGCAGCATGAACGGAAAGTATAATCTCATGCACATTCGTTTCGTGCTTACTGGCGACTCATCAGTCGGAGCTGGTATTACGCCCTTTAACCACTATATATTTCGTCGAAGAATGTGGAATAATTTCTAATTTTATCATGTTTATGACAAGTTTCTGATTTGTTGAATGAAGATTGTTTTTGCCAACCTGGATTAATTGAAATTACCTGATCTGCGTTTTTACCAACACAACTATCATTGTTCCAGTAGTTTTCCTTTTTTGAAATATCGATAAGTTTAGCCGAAATACTTCAAAAAAGAAATCTACTGGAGTTTCTGATTTATTGGTCACCTCCATATAGAAAATGTGAGGGCAAACTCAGTTATGTCATTTTACATGGAGTGTATAAAATAAATAGTCGAACGCTTGAAAGTGCTAAATTCTTATTCAACCACTCTGGTCTCACATAGTTAGATGAACATAACAGTAATGGAAATCACACACACACACACACGTGACACGCAAGTATCTAGTGAAAGATCAGTCTGAATTACAAATGATATTCAAGTATGTATTAGGTGTTGCGAACCTAGTAATAAATTAGTTCAGTTGTGATCACAATTTGCATGAGATTATGCTTTCCGTTCATGCTGTCTTTGGTTTATCCTTCTGGTCACAACTGCACTAATTTGTTACTAGGTTCGCAACACCAAATACATACTTGCATATATATTAGTTTTCCGTAATAAACAGAATTTAACTGTTATAAATGACTGCCAACAACAGCAGCCGAAATACATTGGACAAAGGAAAATACTAAAATCAGTACAGCGGTAGTCAAAACGCAGGTCAGGTAATAAAGTTTTCATCATGTCGGTCTGTTTAACTGACAATATTTTGGTGACTCTGCTTAAAAATAAGAAATGCATTCGTATAAAATTTTGCAATCTACGCCAATAAATTTGTTTTAACATATTAGTTCAATTGAAATGGATATCGTTAGAGCAATGTGAAACGAGGTTATTCTACTTCTATTAAGGCATGAGCGAGCTTTGTAGAATATTTTTTGTTAAAGTGATTTTGGGATATTGAATGTATCCAAAATATAAGTTGACAACTTTTATGGATTTCAATAATATTCGTCTTGCTACTTAAAACTAACGAGTAGAAGGAAACTGTTACAAATTAATTTTTAGGCTTTTAAAAAAACAACAATAATGACATTTGGAAGCGGCTATAAAGTCGCCTGGTCAGCAGTTGCTGCTAGTTTCATGGCGGCTTGGTTAATACTGGGCACCACATGTTGTTGGACGTACAGAGTCCCAGACAGCATTATGAAGTCACATATTAAAAAAACTGACTGGCGAATGGTGTTTTCCGGAGATAATAATCCAGCCCGTACTTACTCTCATGCAGAAGGAGTTGTCAATTTTGGATTCCAACGTAATGAGCCCAATGTACGAGATGGCTACGTAAGTTCAACATTTATAAATGAGAAATTTAAATTTAGCTACAAATTGGTTTTAGTAGAAAATAGCTTTATCTAAAAATGACGACAGATTTTTGGGAAAATGGTTAAGCAATAAAAATATTTCCTTATTTTTGTGGTGATGATGATTTTAAATACTTGATAAATGACGTGTAATTTGATAATAACCAAATAATTAAATAAATCAAATTTGCGATCTTGATATAAAACACCTGTCCCATTATGTACACACATTTGACAGTATAAACTAAGAATTATATAGTGTAGAAAAACAAATTCATCCAGTATTCATACACATAAGCATGACGTACGCTTATCAAGTGAGTGGTAAGTAATTGCTATTAACTTCTATGAATCTACACAAACATCGACTTACCTAGTTAAAAGACAGTTATGATTAAGAGATGTAACAATAAGTATAAATGGGACAGTTTAAACTAAATTTTCTACTTGACACATCGATTGTCAATTTTTTTGTGTAATGTGCTTTCAATTATATCAGACTTTAGAAGATGAAAGTGGAAAAATCTGGAATAATCTTGTGGACAGTGGATGCAAGCACCTTGATGCACCAAACAAGAAAAATGTAATTAATTCATTCTGTAGACCGTTTTCCTTATTATTGGGAACTCATCCCTTATTGTCCAGAATTTATCGCGGACAGGGCTCGAACGTCGGCACCTCTTCTTCGCAATCTGTTGTACTATCCACTGAGCCATCCTGCCGCAATTTATGCACATAATGGACTGGGTGTATATATCAAGATCACAAACTTGATAAATTTAGCGCGACAGGGTGGCTAAATGGTTAGAGCAACAGATGCCGAAGCACACGTACCCAGATTCGAGCCCTGTTCGCGGAAAATTATGGAATGTACGGTATAAGTTCCCAATCACGACGAAACCGGTCTACTGAATGAATTATTTTTTCTACATAATACAATTCCTAGCTTATACTAACAAATCTAGGTACATAATGGGATAGGTTGTTTTATATCAAAATCGCAAACTTGATTTAATTGATTTTTATCACCGCCCGGGCAACCAATGTTTATTGAAATATATAATTAACCAAATAAATTTATTTTTAGTGAACAATACTAGTTAGCAGCCCGTACTGCTGAGTTTAACAATTTTTGTTAAACGGCAAATTGTCAATCCGTCTTCTTTTAGCCTATTTGTCATTTCAGCCTGCCCTCAACTAGAACTTAAGTTCCTCTACCTGGCTGTAGATTTATTCTACGTTATCAAATATCTCAGCTACCCAGTTCTTTATGATAAAAGTTTTTTTAGTTGAATTACAATGCTTTCCTAAGGATCTAGAGTAGAATAAATATCAAAAAGCATGCTCTTTTAAATAGACCACGAAAGCATAATACATGTTTCGCCATTCTACCCCGAGAAACATGCGCACGAGATTATTTTTTTGAAATATGATTGTGGAATGCCAGGTTCATATTTTCCTAAGCCGCGTTTTGCGTACTTGGGTTACAGATTTGCACTAACAGTTTCACTATGATCCGATTGATCACATTTCCATGTCCTTTTTGTCTTCGATCGGGCATGGTTTGTATTCGTCCCTTTCTTTCGAAGGCTACAACATCATTCATACTTACCAATGGAAATGCCATTCTATCTCATATCATATATATATATATATATATATATATATATATATATATATATATAGATATATATATTCTTTGAAATGTGAGCTTAATAAATTACTTGAAATTTCTTTTGTTTTTGCACAAAGGAAGGGTACAACGAATATATATATATATAAAGTATATATATATATATATATATATATATATATATATATATATATATGATTATTGACCTAATGATGGAACGGGATCATCCGTTTCGAAACGTTACCAGTAAACAAAGATTTGGTAGAGCCGTATTTCCATTGATTAGTATGAACGATGTTGAAGCCTTCGGAAGAAAGGAACGAATACAAACCCAGCCCTTCGAAGACAAAAAGTACATGGAAATTGTGATCAATCGGATCTTTGTGAAACTTTTGGTTCAAAGCTACAACACGCGTACGCAAAACGCGGCATTGGAAAATACAAGATTATTCCTTTGAAGATTTAAATCCATTCTATAATTGATTGGGAACGATTAGATGAATTTTAAGCCTGGGGAATGATTGTTGGTCGTTATCGATGAACATACAGATCAAATCAATAATTTTATCAACATCGATCTTTGTAAGCAGATTTTGAAATCGAAAGAAATAAGTTTTCTACTTAACATTGTACGCTTTATTCATATATAAAAACTCAAAAATATCGCGAACACAATTGTTTGTAGAATGGTTTTATTTCTCCTGTCAGTTGTGCTTTTAAGTGATGATCGTTGACGTGATGAGTCTTAATGGTGACAAGTTGTTTGTGCCAATTAGTTTGTGTACTGTCAGCATGCTGTAGATTCTGGTGTAGAGGAGAACGTTTCGGCAAAAGCTGAACATGCTGCTTATAAAAATCATATTTGAAATCAGGCGGATTTCCGAGGGCTAAACAAAGTTAAAGGCGAAAAATCATAACACACAGCTGAGGTTGTTGTATGCAACATTATTAATCCGCAGAAAAATAAAATAGAAATTCCTACATTATTTGAATAAAAAGTATTATTTGTGTGTGCGTGTGTGCGTGTGTGTGTGTGTACACGCGTACCGAACATGTATGTTTCCCGCTTCCTGTTTCTCGTTGTATTATGTTTGCTTAATCCAATTTTATCCCTCTCGCTTTCATAAGAGTGACTATATAAAAGACCAGATATTATAATCTAGTTGAGCTCTGAAAAGCAAATGACTCTATTTGAATATGTTATATATATATATATATATATATATATATATATATATATATATATATATATGCCTTATAATAAATTTTACTTCAACATAAGATTTATTTCCACAATTAAAATTACAAAGAATAATATTATTGCTCTAAAATTTATACATGAAAATATTTTCAATTTATATTTCAGAATAATTGAATCATGGCAAGGAGTACTTTTTCTGACAGGACCCTTAAAAATATGACCACGCGTAATAATTTACTAATTGGATATTTTTAAATTGATAAATGAAATAAAGTCAATCTCTCCTTTAGCACTAATTAAACATGATAATCAGTTATATTTATAGCGACATTGCTACACATACACTGAATTTAAAAAACGAAATGTATTATATATTTCAAAAATTTTTTAGGAGACGGTCGACGATAGGCATGACTACAATTGAACAATAATTGATTGTGCGGGTGGGGGTAACAATTATTCAAATCAAATTTTCGATTTTGATGTAAACAAAAATTCCACTATATTTAACCAGTAGTCTAACGACATTGTAAAACTACCGCCGATTGCACGCTCTGACGCGTTTTACCCATCCATAATCATTAGCAGAGTACGACGGCAAACTGACTAGCGAGGATCAAACCGAAGTGCATTAAGTGTAAGTGCGCGCGACTAGCCGTAGTTTTTCTATGCTGTTCGACGACTGGTTAAATATAATGAAATTGGTGTGTACTTCAAACTCGCAAAATTAATATTAAAAATTTTTACCAACAACCGCGAAATCAATTATTCTTAATTGTATTGCATATCTATGTGAGTGTGGCGAAAGCTACAACCAGTTAATGTTCGTGACTGCATAGGAATTGTGCAACCGACATTTCCAGTCAACTACAATGTATAAAAGACTACCAGGGATGAGAGCCGCATATCTCTTATTGCTTTCCATATATATGCAATGCGGTTGGATCCTCGCTAGTCAGTTTGCCGTCGTACGCTAAAGATCATCATGGAAAGTCGAAACGCGTCAGTGCGTTCGAATAGTGGTAGTTTTACTATGTTGTTCAACAACTAGTTAAGCACAATGGGATAGGTGTTTACTTCATGCTAGCAAACTTGATTTAAAGATAGGCATGACCATCTGGTTATTTTTTTCTAAGTGATTATTTGTCTAATTTTACATTTTTTAAAGACGTTTCTAGAAAGCGTTTAAAAATAAGCATAGGCCATTTTTAAATATCTACATTTCTTAGTGGCGTATTTCTTTATATTTATTGTTCTAATAAATCGCTGCGTAATGTGAAATTTATTTTCATCGTTGATATTTCGTGGTGATTTGTAAATCGCCCTTTTAAACATAAATATATAAAACAAAATATAAATGCTCAGTTATAAACAATACTTTTCTGTCATTGTGGATTCGATGCGATTATATTTACATCTCTGCGTGATAGCATTTTATTTTTAAATAAAATATGGGTGCAAATAATTTGAAGAATTAAGCGAGTCTTAGTAGAATTTTACGCATCGTTTTGAAGCAAGGGACACCTTAAAATTTAACGTAGGCCTATTAAACATAAAGTCATCTCCAAAAACACATCGACATTAAATATACTGAGTGGCGTTATATTCTTGAATAATTATTAATTGCACAGATGGCAATAACACTTTTTAAATCAAGTTTGCAAGCTTCATATAAGCACTAATGCCATTGCATTTAACCTGTAGCACGACAAAGCCAGACGACCGTCAGTCACACATACTGATTCGTTTCGATCATCCAGGATTATCGTCCGAGCACGATGTTAAGCTGATTAGCGGGACTAAAACCGGAATGCATAAATAAGGAAAGCAAAATTTGATTTGCGGCTCTCACTTCTACAAGTCTCGCATATATTTTGTCCGTCCTCACTTTTAACTAACGGTAGTGTTGCTATGTTGTTGGATTGGTGTTTTTATTAAGTTTGCAAACTTAATTTTAGTAATGTCTTTAGATTACTTGTTAACACTGCTGTTTCTGTCCGGTTGACCACATTCCGGCTTGATATTTTATCATGTTGTCAAACGCGTAGTGTTGTGTAAAGGATCCAATCAGATTTTGGCCTAATGAAAAACTAGGAAATGAAATTTTGAAAAGAATTTTCTGTTATTCTGTTTTACCTCAGGTGTATAAGAGTCAACTGCCCAGATATGCAACTACAACATCCAAGCGAACAAGTGCCTACATATCTGACAAAAGGGACTACGAAGATAGTGAGACTGCGCTGTCAACAAACGTGGTATAAATTTATACAAAAAATTCTTAGCTTTTTACAGAATTTACCAAAACGAATTCTGTAACGCTCATAGTTTACAGAAAATTATGCCCTCAGAAGACTAAGAATGCTTTATGTACCACTTTTCCCTATTTTGTCGCCTTTCCATCGTCAGTATTGATCACAAGCTTTGCTACTTTAGTAGCATTTTAAAGGTTTTAAACATATTAATGAACTCGTGATATAGTAGTTTTCTATTATTTTTCTTTATACTCAGAAAAGTCTGGTCAGAATAAGGTAGTTGAGAACATTGGCCAGCAAAATAACTAAAAAGGCCTTACACTTGGAAACCCAGTTTATTATTAAACGCTTATTGGATTATATTACTTTCTGATTAAATTTGAAATATGGCCTCCCTGCATATTCAAATTTAATAACAAAATATCAAAAGTTCATGAATATGCGCTTTCACAACAGAACAAATTTATATATATATATATATATATATATATATATATAATTTTTATTTCTTCCGAAAATTCGTATTTTATTAAATAAACTGATTTAGCTCTTTTTTCGGTATTTCTGGTTAACATTTCGTTAATGCAATAGTTCATTCATCAATTTTGGCAAAATCACTCTACAAAATACTTTGAATTGGATTATGAAAAAGAGTAGAAATGTTCTGCAACTGAAATGTGTTTGCAATGCAAGAGAACCTATATGTGTGCTTTCGAATTATCAAATGGATTGTGGTAAGCAAGAAAAGTGTTCTGATCCTCATCAGACACACTTTTATAACGCCTCCTTGTAAATTTCGAAACGGATAACTAATACATTTACAGTTTGGATTAACCTGAGATAAAAATTAATATTTTACTGTGTAAGTTCAATTCCGTTTGTTGGTCATTCAATTGGTAGGTCAAATTTTAATCGTCTTCCTATTTATTTATATGTTAACTTTCGAAACGTTATTTCTACACTGAAATGAACAAAAAAGCCAAATCAAAGTATAATTTGCTTTCTTCCAATTATTTCAATCAATTTGATTTTCAATTTAAAAATGACTTGTTTGTTTTTTTATAACCTTTCTCAATTAAATTGTAAAGATATTATCTTAAAAGCTTACTAAATATAGTGAATCCTGCTATAAATTTATCATCTCTCTGCTACTGTGGGGATAAGATGACGCTCACATTCAGTACAATTATGTGGACAAAGATCGGCTGATTAATCGGCATCCTAGAATCAATTAGTGAATTGTTGACTATTGCCTTCTGCACTATATAAGTAAATATACACCAATATATATATTTAGATGGATATATATATATATATATATATATATATGCGTATGTATGCACCATTCAAATTATATAATAAAGTGATTTGTGATATCTGCTTATACTTGCATTCTTGGATTGAGTCTAAACCAAGCTGTCGCATTTTCGGCTAGTGTTAATAAGAATGTATTCCACTTGTATGTGGCCTGTCGTGTCGCACTGTTCATGAGTTGTGTCTCTTTCCCTTGGTAATGACACAAACTGTGCAACTTTCGATGTCCATTGCTCATCTTGTGCAAACTGAGGTGCTGTTAATGAAGGAAAAGATGCCTTTTGCCGTGCTGTCTTTACTATAGTTTGTTTCCAGTCAGGTTGAGCGTTTGTTGATGATGATCTTATGAATGGTCAAGTTAACTTGGGTAATTGAATATTGTTATGGGTTTGTTTTGAATTGTTGTTAGTCGAGGAAAATGTAATGTCGGTGAAACTTTTGAATGTTTATTCCAGATTCATTTTGTTTGTCGTAAAGTATTTCGCACACATATAATATTTATTACGACGTTGCTTTGTGTAAAACTGAGAAATTATTCAAATTGACTGTGCGTCGCACTTCATTAACTGTAGATATTTATGACGATGCAGATTATTTTAATCAAACTTTTGTGCAAAATGTTTTTCTATAACATTCTTCTTCGTGAATCCAATATTTATTCTACCACACAAAACTGTAAAATTGTAAACTTCAAAGGGTCGTTTGAAAATTGAAAATTCGTCCTTGGTATCCACTCTTATGTTTATCTGAATTTTGAAGGTGACGTTAAATGTTAAATTATAGAAATTTTCCTTAGTGATTTAGCTGAGTTGTCGCGTATTTATTTAGGCCATTAGGTCGTTAAATTTGATAACATATCTTTATTGATATCTTCTTTAATACAATTAGGAGTGTTCTGACTCTGAAAGCATTAAACCACTTCGGTTTGTTTTCTTATAGCATTTATTCCACAGGCTATCTGTCTTACATTTAGAGCAGTTTTGCCTAATCCAGGTTTTTAGGCTATTAATTAGTATTTTAGTTGGGGAATGTGGCAAACTACTCATGCAGTGTATGTCATTTCCGGTGATAGAAAGCTTGTGTGTTTTGATTGAGTCAAATCCCCTTTTGCCACTTGATTGAGTTGGATATACTGAAAAGGAAAGTGTTAAATACTTATATCTGGAAGTTGAATTTAACGTCTGGATTGGCTTTATGCTCTTGTTTTATGATTTTGTCACGTCTACTATTTATCAGATGAATAGCAGCATATCATCAAAATATATTTTATAAATTAAACACAGGTTAATTATGTTTTTCACGCTTGTATGCTCAAGATGGTGCATATATACATACGCCAGAGGAGTTGCAATGCAGCTCGTTATAGCTACACCATTTAACCGTTGGGAAAAATTACCTTCTAATAAAAAATTGAGCGTTTTTCGTACTTGCTAATATGAGGTCGTTGAGACCATTAGTATATATGGGAAAATCTGAAAACTCATTTTCTACCAGGTAACAGAGAATAGTTATATTTTCGTAAACAATGATGAAACGTCAAATGTGGCAACCATGTTCTCACGATTTTAGTAGCGTTGAAAGCGAATCACGAAGGCAAATTCAAATAATGCAGAAGTTAGCATAGAGTGCCTGGGGCAGAAGGCCACGAATTGAATGCCGATTTTCAATATATTCTTGACAGTTTACAAATTTGCACATGCATGATAGAATATATATATATATATATATATATATTTCATTAACGAAAAAGCTGATTATTAACAGAATTCACAAACGTTTATTGCAGAAATTATTCCTCCAAGACCTACCACCGTCGGGAATATAAGACATTTCGGAGCTTAATTTAAAACGGGGAACACTGTCAGTTTAACGAATTATTCAGATCTGGAAGAAGCGAAAATGAAAAAAAAATTATAGCATCCAGATTCAAAAATCATATGGTACACACATGGGATATTGCACTCAAATTGTCATGAATCAAAAAACCCGTCACACTACTCCAGTATCAAGATGAAACAGACCATCCACTGAATCGACATTAAAAAAAATCTAAACGAATTGGCGTAAACAACATCATTATCATAGTTGACAGCGTCTGAAATTTCACAATAAGACGGAAGATTATTTCTCAAATATGCCCTAAATATGCTGTTATCAATGGGACCAAAAAAACATGAAAAATGCGATGCGATAGATTAAATAATAGAAAACATAGGTACAGGAAATAGTGTAAAACAGATAGTCTGGTAAAATGCAAAAGATTCATGCAAGAATAGCAGAAACTTGAACACCACTCCCCCACGCAGAACAAACGACCTTGACACGCACACAGCCATACAAACATACCGATTCCTAAAATAACACGCAATTGGTTGTTCACAATCGCAAGACCGTCGCAAATATAAACACGCAAAACTGAAAATTAAGATAATTCTCATTCATCTAATCAAATAAATGCCAATGACAAATATAGCTAAAAGGTTGTAAATCACTTCATTGAGCCTTATAAAATTAGATTGGCTAATATCTAAAGTGAACTTATTTTCGTTTATTCACTGTATTGTGTTTCCCTATTGCATAATATTCAAAGGCAATAGACATTAGAAATTGCGAATATGCCCCTGTCTGACTGAAAATTCCAGATATTTTGATCAGTACTTGAATCCTCGATAGGGAAAGAACTGGTCTATTTGATTAAATGTCCTTGATACTTCATGAAATATTTACTTTCTACTGCCAATATATATATATATATATATATATATAATTTGCGTTTAATATCTAAGTGTTTATTTTATATATGCCATCAGTTTTTAAAAAAATGTTACATAAGATAGCAAATGAAGTTCATCAAGTAGGTCTTCATATTCCTACGTAGTATTCATCAAGTACTTGACAGATTTTCCACATCAGGGACTCGAACGCAGAATAATTTGCTTCTAAAGCCTGCAACTCACCAGCTGCTGCACCCATGTGACACACTTTACCCGATTTTCAATTATATGGCAGCTCTTTCTTCTGATCGGCCTTTCCTTCAGGAGCATCTCATACTGCCTTGCTGTAGACCTAATAATCCAACTGGCCAACACTGATCTGAACAGGTACCATTGCACCTGAAGTAGGGATATCAAACTGAAACAAAATAGCATGATGGAATTATGTATATTTTTTGAGTATAAAATAATGATCGCATACTATATAAATAAAAATTAGATAAGACGACTGATTTCATTATAATTTGGCAGACATTGGAGCCCAATCCGCGGTCGTGTTGCCAAATCAGAAATGCGTTTACAATAAGCACGGAGCCGGTCGAAATGGTGCAATATATTTGCAATCTTATGCAATGTCTAGTTTACACGGACAAAATATAAAATCAAATCCTCTCATCATGCTTCAGTTTAATATCTTTTCCTCAGGTGGCATGCTGTATGTGTGCTCTTTAATTACAAAATTCTGGTGTGTCCAGCTGTAACATTATGTCAAAATGGATGCAATATAGGACGTATCTGAAAGAAAATCCGACCAAAAATATAAGTTTGGAACATATCTGAGAAGTGCATTTATTACTCGGCTTTAGTAGTGTATTGGGTGAGTTTGAAGAATTTAAATTGTGCTCTGGTTCAAGTTTCGGCCGCTCCAATTCTGGTAGGCACAAAGTAATTTCCCTATAAGTATGAACGGCGTTGGCCATCGTATGCATTTTATCATGTAGGACGAATTAGTCTTTATTGATCACTCAAAACGTTATTGTCTGAAATGCCGCGACTGTGCCTCGAACTGGAGCACATCAGTTTCGAAGGCTTGCAGCCCATCTGCACTGCCACGTAAGCTATTAACTGCATTGAATTTTACAGATATCCACCAACCAAAATATTTTCGTCAGTTTTATCTTCAGGAGCAGCCTGTTTGGCATCGCTTTCTAACTTTTGTTTTAACTTCGACAGGTTAGAAATGTTATTAACAAATTTACACTTTACCACACGGAATAATGTTATTGGATGAAAGTTTTACAGTAATATTTTATTCTATGTTTTGCCAGTAAAAATTTAATATTTTATAAAGTATAAAATGCATGTTATTAAGTTCGTCGTGAGTACCAAATACGGGCAAAACCGGTCTATTTATTGAACAGTATTTGCGACCTTCAGCAATTTTTAATGAATATTAGCAGCATTTTTATAATAAAATTCAAATAAAGGTTGCAATATTGATATAAATACTAGTCTGATTATATAAACATATTTTTCAGTATAAACTAAACATTTTATAATGTAGAAAAGGCAATTAATACCGGTAGACAGATTTCGTCCTTAATGGGAACTCTTCATATTCTGTTAAGATTTTGCCGCGGACAGAAATCGAACCTGGGCACATTTTATGCGGTATCTGTTCCTCTAAATACAAAGACACTCTCCTGGAAGTTAAAAATAATTTTTATCTATATACTAAAAAATGTTTCTTGATTAGCCTTTCCTCTAGGTAGAGCCTATGCGACATCGCTTTGAAAATAAAGTTCCAACTAACCAGCCCTAATCTGTCCTTATAGAACAGAAACCACGCTACCTGGACATGTAGCATTTAATTGAAAAATTTTAGCATAGCATTTTATCTCTGTTGATAGGTTGAATACAAAACATGTGGTCGGACAAACACGGTAGTGGAACAAATAAGATTAAAATAAGGAGATATAATGATATGTTAAACATTCAAATACTGCGTATTGCGGAGAACTATATATATATATATATATATATATATATATATATATATATATATATATATATATATATATATGCAAACTTATATTAGGTGTTACACACCTAGTAACAAATTAGCTCAAATATGACCTGAAGGATAGACCAAAATCATCATGAACGAAAGGTATAATTTCATGTGCACATGCGCTTCGTGCTTACTGGCGACTCATCAATAGG
The DNA here is from genome assembly GCA_029291075.1 of Eudiplozoon nipponicum. Classification (NCBI taxonomy): domain Eukaryota; kingdom Metazoa; phylum Platyhelminthes; class Monogenea; order Mazocraeidea; family Diplozoidae; genus Eudiplozoon; species Eudiplozoon nipponicum. Next base: position 25,085 of record JAQBSW010001428.1, on the reverse strand, counting down.
AGCCGGTACTGCGACCCATATCCATCATACGTTTTGTCAAGGAATGTGGAACAATTGTACCAACATTCAATTTTTATTAGAAGGTATTACCACTAACATAAATTTTCATCTTCTCTATACCAAATGTGCACAAATATTTAAAGTTATGGATAGTGCTATAACCGCACTAAGATCACAAATATCAGATTGGTTAAAATACATTGTTTAGTTAAAAAGAGATTGGACTAAACGATAGATAAATGTAACTGTTTTAAATCGCTAATTGTACTAAAATTTGTTTATGTTACGGCAACGACATACCTTTATGCATTGCCTACGGTGCTTCAGTCATTTTTGTGTAGAATATGAAATGTTCACATTCCGTTTATTTGTGATTACACATTATGGGCGATCCAGAGATTAAAATAATAATAAATAAGTATAAAATAAAATAATAGAACCATTTTCGATCTATGGCAACTTGGTATTTGGCTCAGTGATATGATCTAAACGCACCATATTCATAGTATTTAAAAGAGTGTTATTGTTAGATTGAGAAGAGTAAGGGTAAGTAATGGAGGCAGAATCGGAGATAAAGTTGCCAGGCAGTGGCCCGATTTCGGTTATCCACCCTGCGCGGCTCAGCAGATAAGGCGACCCTATTTATACTGTGCGATGGCTGATGCGATATGTAATCATTGTGAGTTGTACTTGTCATGGTTATATGTGGACTGTAAACGAACACTAGGTCGCCCATTCCTAGTGATGATTTGTATTCGGAGTTTTCATTCTCAAATTATAGTACCAAAAGGATATATGGTACTAACAAGATAAATTTCAATGTATGCTAAATTTCACCAACATATTGAGATATACAACTGCTTCTGAACACCTGTTACTTTAGCAAACCTATACAGTCTGGCCTTGATCAATATCAGTTATCATATTTCGCGGTAATCATGACATCCTTCAATTAAAAATATAACGGTTAGATTCTGTTTGTGGCGAAGAACTATTAATGATGAGTCGCCGGTAAGTATCAAAGGAATGTTCACGAGATTACAATCTCCGTTCATGCTCTCTTTTGTTTAACCTTCTGGTCATATTTAAACTAATTTGTTACTTTTTGCGCAAGTCCTAATACACAATTGCATATATATCGGTTCTCCGCCATAAACAGTATCATAGATGTATATCATAGTTTACGAGCTCATGTTTTACTGCGGCATATGTATGATACATAAGCGACGGTGTCTACAATAAAATCCATTTATGGCGTGAATAATTTAAGGCGCACAAATTCATTAGTTGTTTCATCTGATCAGTTACGCAAGTAGTTTTGCTATCTTGTTCGATGAATGGTTAAATATAATGGGATTGGTGTTTGTTTCAAGCTCGCAAACTTGATTTAAAAAGTAGGTTGCATTTGGATACTATTCAAACGTCTGCATCGGTTTATTTGTTTGTCATCCCAAACGGATAGAAAAAATTGGTGCAAAGTTCCTCAATAATTGAAATGACGATGGATGTCTCCTTTATGTGTAGAACCAGAGGTGATGTGCAGTTTGTTCGGTCATTTAATATATTCATCCTACCTTGTTTAAGCTAGCAGCTCTACCGTTGTTTCTGTATGCCTTAAGATTAGATCTTAAGGAGAATTGGCATATGTTGAGACATGTTTTGGAACGACTTAAACAGTTTAACGAGAGATAAAAGGTTTTCTGGTCATTGCGCTAATTATTTTGGGCGTTATGTTTTATGGACTGACGCGATTTTAATCCCTACCTTTTGCGATAATTCATGTTTGGACAGACAGTCTTGGTCGTAAATTGACTAACTTCTGCTTTGTCCACGACGAATCTTTCTACAGCGTTATCAAAATATGCTACAATCCAATCTACAAGGGAATCCCTGTCGTCGCCAAATAGGGTACGAACAGATTGAATTGATCTGAAGTTAGCTATTCATAAGCCTACGGTATGGCACATGCAAAAAATCATAAATAAAGAAAGCACATAAGGGATTTCTCGTGAAAAATAATATAGAAATAGAGGCGGATGTTTCTTGAAAATTTATAAATTAATAAAAAGTGCTTATTGGAGTTGAAACTGTCACCGATGTCAAGCTTATTTTAAATGAAATGAGTCAACAAATACTGAATATTCAGGTGAAAAATTGCTCACGTATTTGATGAAATAAATGCAGCCATACTAATACTATACAGAAAAACTTGTAATAAAACAAAAGCTTAAATAAACTAATGTGAAATTAAAAAAAGAAAAAACATGACCAAAAAATGTAGCGTAAGAAAATTCTGTTGTTAAATAACACGTATACTAGGCAGCTACGCCTTTGCTGAAATATCAATAAATCTCATACGCAGTATATACATGAAAACATAAATATTGAGGTTAAAGTAAACACCAATCTCATTGTATTTGACCAGTCCACGAACAGCATAACTAAACCACCGCCAGTAGCAACACACTGTTGTTCGAGGACTGGTTAAATACAATGGGATTGGTGTTTACTTCAAGCTCGCAAACTTGATTTAAAGAGTGCATTGCGACTGGCGGTAGTTTTGTTATGTTGTTCGAGGACTGGTTTAATACAATGGGATTGATGTTTACTTCAAGCTCGCAAACTTGATTTAAAGAATTGTTACCACCATCCGCGCAATCAATTATTGTTTAGTATTGAAGTTAGTTGGAAAATACTATAATTTATATATTTGCTAACTAATTATATTTTTTGTGCAGTGGCAAATTTTAGCTGCTCTCTGGCGTGGTGGTCAACTGTAAGATTCCAAGAAATTATGAGTTGTTAAATTATGAGAAGCCTAGAAATCACTAAAATCAATATTGAGCCCTGAAGGAGACCGCTTACACGTTCGCCGACGAGAAGCCGTGAATTATCTATGAACCGTAGCAACTGCGGCTGTCTGTGGAAACCTAACAGTTTAGCTGCATGTTGGGTGTATGCTTGTTGCATTGTTGGTAAGTAGTACGCTCTAGAAAGCGCCAGCTTTTGGTCCGTGACTGAGTCAGAAGTTGGAAGTCTGTGAGGTTCCCCTGACTGAGATAAATTTCAAGAATTGGATTATATTTACTGAACAGATGTGACTATTGAAATATATGTCCGTTAAAATGTCCCTCGGATATACAATATTCTAGGCAATACGAAGGGTAATTTAAGGAGACGGATCTACCAAAGCGTGATGCAGTGATGAAGCGTTTCAGCGCAAGAACAGAATTAAATATTTTTCGATAAGTCATGCATCGTGTTTAAATAGGCGATGCAAAACGCGAGCTTGGGAGTGCCATATCAGCCAATCATAATTCAGCAATATGTGAATTGCATAAGAAAGTTTGCGTGATCTCGAAAATGAAATTTTACAATACCCTAATGTAGATTTGTAACAAAAAAGATTTGTACTTTAGAAAACCATTCAACACGTTAATATTCATCTAAAATTATTCCATAATATACTACGTGATATAATACCTTGCACCAGGTTTTTCAGCAAGTCATAGCAAAAGTTGTACACGTTCATAGTTATGCGAAACTTGATCTGTACTAACTTCAACCAACGTCGTAATCCAACTTATAGTTAGTGGTTCTTTTTGACAAGTGAGCGATCTAACCCATATCATTTACCAGCGTCAAATGTGCATCAATCGTATTAACATCAACTCAGGAGTATCGAGGCAAATTAACTCTCTTAAATGCAGCATTTTTCCACGTTATTTACGATACAAAATTTTTCTATTAATAATGCGCACTCTTAATATAATAATATGAAGCTTCATAGATGAGGGTTTCAAATGAGCCACTTCTAAATTCACTACGAGAATACAATATCTTTCCGTGCATGAGAAATAATGGATGCATGTTAATGTACGTATGCATAAATCTGCATTTTTTATATTAATAAATAATGCGCAGATCAAATTGAAATAAATTCTTAAAATCCGATGGATTCGTTGTGTTCAAATGCAAGATATAAAATATATATCGTTCATTCAGCATGGAATAGAAATATTCTATTTGAATTTGAATATATTGTTGAAATTTAATCTCGATATTTATAAGATATTGGTATGATAAATCGTGACGAACTTTGTGCATTAAAGCATAAATTTATCCTAAAACTGGATTAATCATCTAATTAAAAAACGTCAATATTTTCTAGATGTCAGCATTACTGAAATATTTGGTATTCCGCACAATCAATTTGGTAAAGCAAGGTTGCGGTCTTGATATAAGCACCTGACCCATTAATTACTTTCATTTATCAGTATAAACTAAGAATTTTATAGTGTAGAAAAGGCAATTCATCCAGTAGACCGGTTTCGTCCTTATTGGGAACTCAAAATGTACTGGCCAGAATTTGCCGCGGAAAGGGCTCGAAACTTGGCACGTCTACTTCGGAATCTGGTGCTCTATCCACTGAGCCACCCTGCTGCACACGATTTTCAGTTATATATTAACTAATGTAACTTAGTTCGTCTATTTGTCCTTTGGGTGGAGCTTACATTGCATCAATTTAGACCCAAAGTTCCAACAAACCATCCCAAATCTGTCATTACTGAACAGACACCACACTACATGGAGAAGGGGTATTGAAATGAAAATTTATATAAGTAGACGAACATTGGTTGCGTATGCGGTGATAACAATTATTATAATCAAGGTTGCGGTGTTGATATAAGCAACTGACCCATTAATTACTGCCATATTTGCCCGCGGCTAATTATGGCCCGTACATGATGAGTTCCCAATAATGACGAAACCGGTCTACTGGATGAATTACCTTTTCTACACTTTACAATTTTTAGTTTATACTGACATATGTAAGTAATTAATGGGTCAGGTGCTTATATCAAGACCGCGACCTTGATTATAATAATTGTTATCACCGCCCACGCAACCAATGTTCGTTTAATTGTTAAATAACATTTGATATATATATATATATATATATATATATATATATATATATATATATAAATGCATATTATACAAACACGATCAAGAAGCGTAAAACGCACGTGCGGATGAACACACCCACGCACACATGTAAAAACATTACACCAATGTCAAAGACATTGCGAAACACAGTTGTTACGTCTACTATTTTCAATTTTCCTCCGCATATTTTGGATTTTTTTGGACTCCTTTGTCAAACGTAAGTTCGTTGCACCAATAAATTTGACAATTATTAAGTCAAGTTGTAAATTTCATTTAAACAACTCCATTTATTCTTAATGGTGGATCTCTTAAGCATAACTGACTTTTCACTAGGTAGATGTGTGTTTGCGTATTCGCATGTGTCTGGACGTGAACATTCACCCAAATGAAATTACAGTGAATCTCACAGCAGTTTCTGACAACTCACATAACAATCCTTCGACATGAAAGTGTTTATGCGATTATAGCTGTGAAGAAATTAGAAAAGTACATTTAATCACACGTACAAATTTAAATAGATGAAAATCTAGTGATTAATTACCTAATCAGTGCTTTAAAAACCACAGGATTGTTTGCAGTTCAACGTCTGCAAAAAATTCTGGAAATTACGTGAAGAGTTCCCAGTAAGGATGAACCCGTTCTACTGGATGAATTGCCTTTCATACATTATGCAATGCTTAGATTATACTGACAAGTTTATGTATATACCTATATATGTATATGTGGTGAAAGCTACAAACAGTTAATGTTCGTGACTACATAGAAATTGTGCAGCCGACATTTCCAGTCAAGTTCAATGTATGCAAGACTGCTAGAGGTGAGAGCCGCATATCTAAATTTGATTTCCATATATATATTCAATGTGGTTTGAACCTCGATAGTCAGTTTGCCGTCGTACTCTGATGATGATCAAGGAAGGTCGAAACGCGTCAGTGCGTTGCGGCTGGCGGTAGTTTTGTTATGTTGTTCGACGACTGGTTAAATACAATGGGATTGGTGTTTACTTCAAGCTCGCAAACTTGATTTAAAGAATTGTTACCACCACCCTCGCAAACAATTATTGTTAAATTGTATTGCCTATATATGATTTTTAAAGTCAAATACCAATTTATGTATCTTTCATGGTTCCATAAATCATCAGATGTCATCGCAACAAGGTAATAACGCAAGTGCGATATTTCCTTTAGCGATTTCATTTATAATTTTAACTGATTAACTTCATAATACTAAACTAGTGTTTCATTACGTAGTTGCACGTTACGTAGTGTGTACTTAAATAACTAAATTGTACAAAAAAAATTAAATTAGAGAGGCTGAATTTTAATTTAAACTTAACACCCGTTGGACTAATTCTTCTATACTCACCATGTGAAATGACGTAGTTTAGATTTCCATTACGGTTTAGAGTTGGAAGTCCAATAAATCAGATACACCATTAATAAACATAACATATAAATTTCTAAGTTCCCCTGTCATAGAATAAGATTATGTTCATACTTCTCGAAACTTGCATTCATGAATAGATAGCAGTTGGGTAAATTGTTGATAAATGTGTACCTGAGGAATGTGCTATTTTTTGAGCTTAGATTCAGTATCAATTTACACAAATATACCGGTAACTATAATCATGGATCCTTTTTGACGTTTCCTGATTGATCTTCCGTTAATATTAGAATACATTTTAATAAGGATTGAGCACAATATAGAGATGATGAGAATTTTTATGCCCTCAAATTGGTTTACATTGATGAAATTAATTTTTAAAAATTTAGAGGTATCAAATTGGATAAAATTTTTCAGTTCCAGAAGCAAACATCCTATTGAATTATTCGATAAATAACGTTTTATATCAGACAATAATCAAGCCTAATAGTATCTACTGTTCATAGATGATATATTGATGGTTTGTAACTCTGATGATGATATTGTGAACCTAGTAACTTGATCTAATCAAATGAGTGAACTTCAATTTACTATTTAAAGGCAGTCTTCAGAAGAATTAACGTTTTTGGATATAAAGTTAATTAGAAATATTTAGAAATTAGAGGGAGATATTTTTGAGAAGGATACTCACCCGGGAATCCTTCTTAATTTCAAGTCAAATCACCCGTATCTGATAAAAATCAGTAACTGATGATCGTTAGAATTAGCAATCCTTAGAGAAATCAGGAGTGTACGAACTTTCATGAAAATATACTCTCATGCGTGCTAGTGAAATATTGCGTTCAATCAAGGAAAGAAGTAAAGAACAGAGTTGCGAGTAAGTGGAAACTAGACACACAATTATCTGGAATTACTGTAGTTGCATAGCCCAATGTAGTCGTACCAGAATGACGAGACTGATTACGCAATATATTGAAATTAAATCAAGAGATGATATTATGAATGGAACAGCAGTGGAAAAATGGTAAGGTTCGATTTGGAACACAGATCTAGTTGACGGTAGGAAAAGACATTTGAACTAATCAGAATATGATGTTAGCTCCAGTAAAAGATCAAGAATATGGGTTTAGAATGGGCTCACTAAAACGTTTATTATATTATTATTGGTATATTAATTCTTCGGAGTTACTACTTTGACTGTTATCTTATTGTATATATTAATTTATGGATCTTAGTGATTTTACCGCGGATTAAAGAATATTTATCCTATTTAAATCTTTTTCTTATAGTTCGTTAATTAAACATGATAAATTTTACCAAAATTTGCCAAATGAAATATGAAATTTCATTGATGGACACTAGTCAAATAAGAAAGCGTACAAACTTACTTGACCATTTACCAATCATGAGCTACCTGTAACTAAATTAAACCAATGTATTTTCAATGCCACACAATTTTACTTGCCTGCAGCTGTACTTGTTGTCACCTTGCTATCTTAATCGCAAACTAAACTAATTGTATTCACACACTGCTATTCTGGCGCAACTTGCCGTTAGTAACACAAACTCTTGCTGCTCCGCTTCCAGGCAATCGTTAGCGCTTAATGTATTAATCGGGTACCTACGTGTATCAAACTATTGGTTTTTCCACAGATCATAAGCAAGACCCACAAAGACCTCAGCACAGCAACTGTAAAGTACTGTTTCTTCTAATTGACTTATCGACCTAGAAGATCCATAAATAGTTAAAATAACTCACAAAAATGCCAAAAAGTACTTCTGCATATCCAGCTCTGCTCCGCTACTATCAGTATTCATGGAATTATACGGTGAATATTCATCACGGCCTTATGTAGGGCCACAAAGAGAAACTGAATACTTGGCGGCATCATGTTATTTTGCACACCACTTTAGCTGGAAAACTACAATCTTCTTATTTAGCTATATTTTTATTGTTTTCCCGGACATTATTTTTTGTGTCTTGCTCCACCCCCATGAAGTTTGAGACGACCCTAGCATTACATAAATTCAAATGTTAAGAAAAAAATTAGTCTGTGCGCAAAGGATCAATTCTTATCTATTGATTGTAATTTCACTTCGATTGACACATATATGTACTACCTATATTTAACTGAATACTTACCTGTTACATACACAAACTCAACACTAGCCGTAGCATTCAAAATTGGTGATCTCTCTAGGAACACAGTGAAACTGTTACGATTCTTCAACTACCTTTAATAAACATGAACAATTTATTGAATTGATAGAAAAATTATTTGCATTCTCGGCATACATAGATATTTCCTACAGTAAAATGCTTGGAACTTTAAATCACTAACTGCGATTATTTGAACTCTTATTCGCTGGTAACAACGCAAATAACCACTAGATTTTCAGGCAAAGCGCAATAACTGTTATGGGCTCACTCGTTGATTTTCAGCATTTTGACCTGGCAATCGATTTTTATTTTATTTTAACTTTTTCTTTTAGTCTTCCTTGGTTTCTCCTCTGAACTAACCATTGTGAAATTACGTGCGTTCGTAATATATATATTTTGTTATATTAAATTCAATTTTCTTCTGATTAGGTGAATTTTTCTGCACCTAAATTTATCCAATTTTTCTTTCGAACAGACTGTTCGATTTTCAAATCTTCGAAAATTATTTCTCATATATCAGCGATATGAACCAGATACTACAGTGACTATCTACTGCCCCAACGCAAAAGCTACTAACAATGTCAACCAGTTATGCAGAACTTGAACAAGTAGTCATAGATATACCGGGTTTCCTATGGGCTCTATCTTGGATAAAATTCTCCATCCATTTTTGAGCCAAACATGTTGAGCCTGGCTTATAGTTGATTTTCAAGTTATTGATTTGCGAAAATATAGAAAACGTAATTAATTTAGTTTGGCCTCTAACATGGTCGAGCAATTACGATATATTTTTCACAATATAAAAGAAATCTCCGACGGCAAGCGTCGTACGTTTTTACAATCTGCCGATGGAAGTCTCACCAACGATGAGCCCAAGTCGCTCAAGTCTTTATCCATTCGATTTCGGCAGGGCAAGTAACATTAAGGTGCAAAAGCACGTTGCTACTGCAGATAATTAATTAAGCCCCGAGCACTCAGCCAGATATTTGGATCTCTTCCAAACAAAGGGCTTCTTACCCAGGGTGGAGCAATTCAAGAGATGGCGCTGATTAATTTCTGCTATGAAGGGCTCGCAATAATAGCCAACACCCGTAGTGTGTCCACTAGCTTAATCGGACCACCTTAAGCCCTATTTCGACTTTGCAGCCGTTCACGACATGTACAAACATACATCATTGGGCTTCTTTCACCAAGGACCAGTGTCGGTCTGAAAGAAATGACACGACTTGCGCATTTGCTCCGAAACCAAGGTCCTCGGTAACTAAGGCGATTTGCTTTGTCCTTGCAGTGTCAGAAGGTAATAGCCCTGTGGTTAATAAGGACTCACGAGTTATCTCCCAAAATATTACCCTTACGCTACATTATTGGAAACGAATCCTTCAAGTTGATCTGGTCGCGAAGTGTAACTAATCTCTCGCTAATGGCTCTGATTTAGTGCAGCACTTTGAGCGCTGCACAACCTCCTTCGTCCTGCATTCAAAATCCTCAACGCTCCCATCCTTCTGACAAGAGCTGGATTAAAATACTCCAGATTTTTGATAAATACTCGATTCTCATCAAATAGCAACAGTCACCCTGGTCAGCTCATGCTCGCACTCCGACTGCGGCATTACGACTCTCACTCACATTTCCTCTTCGGGCAAATCGTCTTACCTAGGAACTTCTATCGGTAATTTTTAACATTTGCAGTTCATTCACAACAAAGGTCAATCATCTTTGGTCATTTTTACCTTCAAACTAGTTATATATATTCTTTCTTGTCAAAAATTGTTTCCTAATGTACATAGAGATGACCATTCCATTATCAACGGATATTCCTGATTTTGAAAGCAACAGAGCTGTCGGCCGAAGGGTTTGTTCAGCTGCATACTTTCGGTCCTCTCTCATGCAAAAGCACCCGATGAGTTCTAACTAAAAGGAACAGGAGTTCCTTACTTTTCCTCTGGTATTACAAAATCAAAGCTTATCTTCCTCCGAATCTTTCAATCAACGATGAAATTCGAAGGACCTATTTTTGTCCACACGTTTTATGGCACCTTCTGATCAGTACATCGTTGTGGGAGACCTTTCTCTTTCATTTGCCAACTGGTCAAACTTAACATCAGAAAACTATCCATCTCTATGGTTTTGCGCAGACAACTTGCTGAATGGAATAGAGCATTTCTTTACCTGAGGAAATAATCCGCTCGAATGCTTTCTCTCCAAAAATAAGTGTTCAATATCCCATATTGTGAGATCTTCCCTAATATTGACCTCGGCTAAATATCCTTTCTTATCCCAACAAAATTCTGTAACTTAAGCGAGATTATAAAAATATCCAGGCGTTTCACTAATTGAGAAGAATTTATTCGACTCTCTGATGACATTTTATGGAGAGAATTGCTCATTCTTATCTTTGTGCTGTTCGCAGGCCCATGATTCTCAATCCTACATCCAGGCCATATGTACGAAAAACAAATTACGCACTCTTAGACCACGGCCCTTATCACAAGCCCACGCTCATGCACTCCGACACATTGATGATCATATTTTAAAAAATGATCAACCGGCAGGTGCTCTGCGCCCAAAATCGAATTCGAATGGCTTTTAAATCTCGTAAGAAATTTGCGATCGCCAAAACAAACTATGCGAAAAGTCAAAAAAAGCAAACATTAACTTCTCGGCAATACAATTTAACAATAACTGACTGCGCAGGTGGTGGTAACAATACTTTAAACCAAGTTTACGAGCTTGAAGTAAACACCAATCCCATTCTATTTAACCAGTCGACGAACAACATAGCAAAACTACCGCCAGTCACACGCACTGACGCGTTTCGACCTTCCACGATAATCCAATTTAACAATAATTGATTGCGCGGGTGGTGGTAACAATGCTTTAAATCAAGTTTGCGAGCTTGAAGTAAACACCAATCCCATTGTATTTAACCAGTCTTCGAACAACATAACAAGACTACCGCCAGCTGCAACGCACTGACGCGTTTCGACCTTCCATGATCATCATCAGAGTACGACGGCAAACTGACTAGCGAGGATCAAACCGCATTGAATATATATGGAAATCAAATTTAGATATGCGGCTCTCACCTCTAGCAGTCTTGCATACATTGAACTTGACTGGAAATGTCGGCTGCACAATTTCTATGCAATCACGAACATTAACTATTTTGCAGCTTTCGCCACATATACATATATAGGCAACACAATTAAACAATAATTGATTGCGCGGGTGGTGGTAACAATGCTTTAAATCAAGTTTGCGAGCTTGAAGTAAACACCAATCCCATTGTATTTAACCAGTCTTCGAACAACATAACAAGACTACCGCCAGCCACAACGCACTGACGCGTTTCGACCTTCCATGATCATCATCAGAGTACGACGGCAAACTGACTATCGAGGATCAAACCGCATTGAATATATACGGAAATCAAATTTAGATATGCGGCTCTCACCTCTAGCAGTCTTGCATACATTGAACTTGACTGGAAATGTCGGCTGCACAATTTCTATGCAGTCACGAACATTAACTGATTGCAGCTTTAACCACATATAAACCAAAGGCAGCATGAACGGAAAGTATAATCTGATGCACATTCGTTTCGTGCTTACTGGCACTCATCAGTAGGAGATGGTATTACGCCCTTTAACCACTATATATTTTGTTCAAGATTGTGGGATAATTGGATGGTACAATCTCCTAGATGAATGTGTTAATCTGCCACTTCAACGCTGACTCACATTATATAATATATATATCGAGTCTGTAAAGGATACTAGCAATATGGCTATTGTGTTAGTAACCTATACCATCATTATTGTACCGAAAAGGTACACGGTACTAACACTATGGTTTCGAGTCGGTACATGGTACCAACCTGATGGATATTAATTTATGCTATAGTTCACCGAAAGTGAGAATTACAACAATTTCTGAACACCTATTACTCCAGTTAAACTATACACTCTGGCCTCGATCGATAACAGCTATCACATTTCGTGGTAAGCATGACATCATTCAATTCAATATATTGCAGTTAAATACTGTTTGTTGCGAAAAACTAATAAATATGCAAGTATGTATTAGGTTTTGCGAACCTACTAACAAATTATTTTTAGTTGTGACCAGAAGGATAAACCAAAGGCAGCATGAACGGAAAGTATAATCTCATGCACATTCGTTTCGTGCCTACTGGCGACTCATCAGTAGGAGCCGGTATTACGCCCTTTAACCACTATATATTTGGTAGAAGAATGTGAAATAATAGGACGGTACAATCTCCTAGACGAATGTGTAAACCTGCAATATATATATATATATATATAATATATTATATATATATATATATACAGAGTCTAGTAAAGGATACTGAAACTATGGCAGCACCTAATACATACTTGCTATATATTAGCTCTTCGCAACAAACAGTATTTATCTGTAATATATTGAATTGAATGATGTCATGCTTACCGCGAAATGTGATAACTGATATCGATCAAGGCCAGAGTGTATGGATTTACTGGAGTAACAGGTGTTCAGAAATTGTTGTAATTCTCAATTTCGGTGAACTATAGCATAAATTGATATCCATCAGGTTGGTATCATGTACCGACTCGGAAACCATAGTGTTAGTACCATGTACCTTCGGTACAATAATGTTGGTATCGGTTACTAACACAATAGCCATAGTGTTAGTATCCTTTACAGACTCGGTATATATATTATATAGTGTGAGTTAGCGTTGAAGTCGTATTGTCGTTGACTTTAGATGATGTTAGCTTCACTATTCAGTACAGAGCCATGCTTTGACCACAATTTAAAGGGCGCAATAAGAAAGCATGAACGGAGTATAATGTACTTCGTCTCTCATTATTCCCACATGTAGCTTCTACCCGAAACATATTATAGCTGGTTAAAGGGCGTAATACCGGCTCCTACTGATGAGTCGCCAGTAAGCACGAAACGAATGTGCATGAGATTATACTTTCCGTTCATGCTGCCTTTGGTTTATCCTTCTGGTCTCAACTGAACTAATCTGTTACTAGGTTCGCAACACCTAATACATACTTGAATACATATTAGCTCTCCGCACCAAACAGTATTTGACTGGTTTGATTGTTAATTTTGCCCTTCAGTAATGCCTCCTGATGCTCAGCGGGCACTGACCTAGACAAGCCTCAACAAATATGTCGATTTGCAACGATTTATAGCCGCAGGTTGCCATACATCTCAGGGCTCCGTAGCATATTGAAGGCTAGACATTGCATTTTTACTCAAATACTTCAAAATAATTATCATTTTATATATACCAGGCAAAGAGAAATTCATCTATCCACCATTTCATTTTATTTTTATCCCGCACGCACTATATATATATCGTTTAAACCGATAGCACAAATACATAACCTATCACACGCGGTATATATCAGAGAACATATTCAGACAGCGCTAATCTTCATATAAGCAGCCTATCTTTCTGTTCATATTTGATTTAATTTTTACTAGATGCACAACACCCAATACACAATTGTACATATATATATATATATATATATATATATATAAATATATATATATATAAATTCTCCACCTAAAACAGTATCTAAAACTACCTAATTGTTTCATGTACGGTCAGGTTCAGCATCCAATGTGTCGTAGAAATGTTGTTCCAATACTCAAATAATTACCTACCTAAAGTGCGCTATTATTTGCACATTCAAAATATTTTAAAAAGATGAGCAACAACTTCGCTTTGAGGTTGACTAATGGAATGGGAAATACCGGTGTCGAAGAGAAGAATAAGTTTAGTTGCCGAAAGGCCAGTGAGATAAGTACATTAACCAAAGAGAATTTGTAGCTTTATATTAATACCTGTTAGTGCGGGTTATTTATTATTGTCAGTTTCATTTCCAGTACATAAAATAATTTCCTTCTAAAATGGAACGGGAAATTTTGTTGCATTAAAAATTTCAGGAATTTGCATGATGTGAAAAACTAAATAACTCCAAAGGACTGCACATTTCCATTGTTTCAACCATCTTAATTCAATAAAAATGAGATGTAATATTTTTCTTTCGTATTACTCTTTAAAATTTTTAAAAATAAAGTTAACATTTTATTACATTAATTAAATTTGGACTGGTTGTAGCCCAATTAATTGTGCTTTCCATAAGCAGAAAAAACAGACTAGACAAGCACTTCTAAAAAGTAAATATACGAAATAATTTTTGCAGTAAAAAATTAGCCGTCTAGATACATTTTTTGTTCATAAAAACACAGTAAACAAGATATAAATCTGGAAGAGTTTAATTTTTCAACGTTAGGAACAATAAAATCTATTTTACCATAAGTGGTTTTCCAATAAATAGATCCATACATTCGTGAATACTAATCAGGTAAATGCCCGGTAGCATTAACAAAAAATACATTTGTATTTAAAACACGCCAAATATTACATTAATCAAGATTGCAATCTTGATCTAAATACCTGAACCATTATGTACATGCATTTTTCAGTATAAACTAACTACTGTATTATGTGGAAAAAACAATTCATACAGTAGACCAGTTTCTTCCTTATTGGAAACTATTCATATACCGTCCAGAATATGCCGCGAATAGGACTGGAACCTGAGCACATCTGCTTTAGTATACGATGCTCCAATCACTGAGCTACCCTGCCGGACAGTACACAAACACAAGCACACACTTTTCAGTTATATAATAACTAATGTTTCTTGGTTAGCCTTTCATTTATGTGGAGTCCATATGGCATCCATTTAGACCTACATTTCCAACTAACTATTCCAAATATGTTATTATAGAAAAGGAACCACACTACATGGGGAAGTGGTATTGAATTGAACGTATATAAAGTTAAATTAAATTAACTGATTGGTGTATATTAATTGGGAAAATGCCCCGTAGCATTAACGATAAATACGTTTTTATATAAAACACGCAAACAGTCAAGATATTACTTGTGCGCTAACTCGAAGTGCTAATGATCTTTAAATTCTATTAGGTAAAATCAGCCACAAATATTAACTTGAATTTCATTGTGTATAAGAAGAATTTATAAAGAATGCTTGTTATTAAGGCTATAAGTTAATGCACGATATCACTCTATTGAGATTCTAAGTTTAAATAGTTGGTCAAACGCAGCAATTAATGAGCTAAAAGCATAATATTTTCGTTGAATTAATCCATCCTTCCGTTATAAACTTAAGTTGGTCACAAATAAATTGTTATATACTAAATGTTTTGAATAGAAATAATTATTTTTTAAGTTGTAAACATAATGAAGTGTGGCATGTTAACCAGCAAAAGACTACAGCTTGTGTCCTAATGCACAGATATATTGACCAGTTATAATCATCATGTTCATCGAAAACATGGGTACATAAAAGTAACAAAAGAGATTAAAAATTACACTTTAATTTGGTGCAGCATGACTGAAAATTTATTTAAAAATCTTTATTCATTGTATCATATTATAAATATCATTGAAAGAGTTGGACGATTAATGTTAAGTTATTCAGAAAACTTAAAATATTTAGATTCAAAACAGCAATTTAACGTTTCATAATATTGTAAAATAGCAATGTTATAAACCTGCAAACTGTTTTCAATTATTCTTCTCCATACTGGTTATATCTACCAAGAACATTTTTATTCTGACTGATAATGTATCCATGATACGCCGTTCTTTTTTATACTAGAATTGCGCATTCTGTACATACTTCAACTTAAATCGGCAATGTTTAAAATAGGTGACCGGCAATGCTCATTGAAATGCTGGCAGAAAAAAATCAAATTGGCACTTTACGAAATAACCACTATCAGAATGAGTTTGGACTAACCATCCAAAGTAGAACCAAAGTCACTGAGGCCAAAGAATCTAAAGAAAAAACATCTTTAAACACAGATTTTAAATTTATTTGTTTGAATTCCAAAGGCACATAATTCCTACAGATCTTTAGAGGCGTCCTATCTACAATGAAATAGAATAAAACGCAGAGAAAATATCGCAATGCAAATTTAAATTATTATTTCATAATGACTAGATTATTGAAACGTAGCCGGACAAATTCCAGAATGAAGACACCTCGCACAATGAGGAGGTGTGAAACAAAGCATGCAAAATCTTTAAAAAAATCTTTTAGGCACCCACGAAGTACGCGTGCACACGACCGTATCACTCCTCTTTCCCATCACACAAGCCGAACGTCGTATGCGTGCACAACAATTTAATTGAATTTCGTATATTATTACTAAAATCAAGTTTGCTATCTTGGTATAAACTCATCACTTATTACTTAAATAAAATGCCTAGATTTTATTGACAAATGTATATAAATAATAGATCAGGTGTTTATATCAAGGTCACAACGTTGACTAAACTAATTATTATCACCGCTCGCGCAACCAATGTTCGTTTTATTGCATAAATGGCGTTTATTATGCTTATATTTAATACAAATTTAGATCCAGTTCGTAATACTACAAAGTAAATAAAAAAGTTTTAAACAATATATTATTTCCACTGAAAAGTTGTAAAAGTAATTAGAAAGCCTAAGGTTGCAAGAGAAACGATTATGGAATTCAAATGGATAAAATTTCTAAACAGTTCTTAGTTACACAAAGAAAACTAGTAATTACGTATTAAGAACCCGTAAAGCACAAATGAAGATACAGTTTCAAGTACCAGACAGCAATAGAGACGATTCAACCGCATATATATATATATATATATATATATATATATATATATATATATATATATATATATATATAAGGTTATGTGAGTCATGACCCGAATTGCAGATAAAATACTGGACCATTGACTTTGGTTATTGACGAGGCTGTACCACTCTGATGTAGGCGTGATTTTCCAGTTTTCCTAAAGCAGCCATTACGCTGAACATTATCAAATAACATTGATGATTCAGCAGTCACGAAGGCCAAAATAATGATTCGCCAACAATCATTTTCTCTAGCTTATCAAAATTCTTTTATTTGATCCAAATAATTTTCAATAAAGTAGTAAATAGAATTAAGGGGTGCTCTAGAACGCAATTATGTCGTTGTAAAATTACAACTGTTTAATTAAATATCAAATTAAAAATAATAACATTTCAAAATATAAATAATTAAAAACCACTTGTACGATTGCTTCAAAGTAACGTAAGTATACTCGAAATATGACTAGTACTACTTCAATCAATCAAATTAATTCAAGAGGAAAGTTCTCATTAAGCAAAATTTAAAAAGACCTTAAGGTAAAATTTGGTCTTATAATTCGAAGTAAATTAAATTATATTTATGAAGATATAATTTCAAATGTAACGATCTAAAACGTAGTCGTAGTATAGTTAAAGTAAATATAATACCTTATTCACAATAAGATGCAATGAATTTTGTAAAGAAAATAGGATCATTTTAATAGTTTTCTAGCTATTGGCTAGTACTTTATAACAAACAGTATATTACTTAACGATACAGTGTTACATTAATTTATCATTCTGTCAACTTCGTAAATAGAAAGAAAATGTTGATTCGAAAAACTATTTACAAGAAACAGTAGCCGATAGACGTGATTTTTCTCTATACAATTCACGTTTATTCAACAGATTTCAAATGCTTCATTATATCTTATGCGGTAAATTAATATGCTTCGATTTACAATGTGAAATCATAATCATATTACACCCAGCGTAAAAATTTTAAAATAAAATCGTCTCCTAATATATTTCAATTAAGAAACATGTAATAAGAATACGAATAATGGATATGTGCAGCCAGAAACTGACAAAATAAAATATTTGAACCAATTTCAGATAACAAATTAGCTATTTTTTCCCCATATCCAGTCATAGTTTCTAGTCAGAGCTTTCAAGCCTCAAGGTAAGCGGGCCAATTGTTTCACAAAAAACTTCTCCAGATAATGACAGCGATTGCTCATTTTAACTGCATTCAAATCACATTTCATGTATAAGTATTGTTTGAATGAAATAATGTTTTATTTCTTCAGCAAGGATCTTTTGCAACCTGATCACATTTTGCGCATGGACATTCTGATTTCACTTTAGTAAGTATCTTTATCTTCAGACTGCTTATTGATTGCTTGGCAAGCTAAGAATTAAATTTTGTGTAAAGCATTAAATTATTTTTTCAAGACCGTTAACAAATATTATCCAAGCTTACAAAAACTAGTCTGCTTCGAATTGAGGTGAAATATACCTGCCGCGAAAGCTTTCACGTCATGCAATTTAGGAAGTATGTAGTAAGTTAAAACATAGGCACGATGCACCTAGATATCTAGTTAGCTTCTAAAGGATCAGATCCTTACGGCACAAATCACACACTGCCATAAGTGTACTTATGCGCAATAAATGCCTGTTGATGAAAGTCGTAGTCTGGTTATAGATTAAAAAAATAAATACTTAGTCTGTGAAAGTGGCCAAATTAACAGGCTGCGCACGACACAAGGAATAAATTTTTCAATAATTTTTCGTTGCACATCATCTACACCGGAAAAGCGCTATTCGAAGATGTTAAACACATTTTAAAAGTATGCCTAAAAGCTTGAATAATTCTACGGTTATTACAAAACCGTATCTGGGTGCTAAAATCCAAAACGCAAACTGATAAAATAGCTGAAGGTCAACATCAATGTAGTGTGGCATTTAGCTGGGTGACAATTGAATTCTACAAAATTTGTTATGAGAGAAAAAACGACTTCTTACCATTCTCCCGACAAATATGGCGAAAAAGCACATTTTCAGATAACAATATGCATGCAACTATATGTTAAAGAACACCTATACTATACAGAATAAAAATGGTGAAGTGTAAAAATTAATTATCATGCAATCATTACAGACGAATACGTCAAGATATCACATTATAAAAATAATGGAATGATGAAAAAATCAATATTTTGAATTTTTTTTTCGCGAGTATAATAAAATGCACTGCACAGCTAATGTGAAACAAAACATGAAGAAATGACTGTCATTGAGCAGTGCTGGGACACGTAAGTTAAATTAAAGCCTCTTTGCAAAAAGCTTGTATGAGCATAAAAATGGGCAAAATATGGATTCTTAGGTCAATTACATCTAAATAATTGATCAAAATTTCCCCATAAAACAATCTTCACGCGCGTTTCTGTTAAAAAGCTTCAACAATTAACGAGTGAAAAGTACTTCACCACCTTGCTTACACAATTCCAGATAGCGGCAACCTTGTTTAAAAACGTTATATATTAATGTACAAAAATACATGTTGTTTTTAACATGATATACAAAAATTTGAAAACACACTAAACAATCAAAATTACGCTAAATTTTATGATAAATCCATTTAAAAAGCGAGAAACACTATTGTTATTTCAATGTTTGACGATTTATCATACATATATTTTTTTAAATTATTTAGATATTCTTCACCAACTAAATAAGTATAACGCATAAATTCAACTGGTGTGTATACACCGATTCAACTGGAAACCTATGAAGATTATATCAAAATGATGCATATGTGACAAAATAACTCGAACTTTTTATCGATTGTGCTTGTTACTATATATATATATATATATATATATATATATATATATATATATATATATAGTACAACAGCCGGTAAATGAAAATCTTACCGTTGAACAGACCTATACTGCTGTAATATTAATTAATGATTTAACCTTTTATTCTATTTTCCCCGATTGTTGGATTATATATATATAATTAGACATAGAATACCTATTTAATAGCTGAAATGGTAATTGCCGTTTTATTTCGAAAATACTCAGCAAAAATTTACAATCTTTAAGATATTGTCATCTTAGATTTTCATTCCATTAATCGGATGGCAACTAGTCTGACTTTCCCTCTTACTGATATTTCTAGTTTGACAAAATACGAGGAAAAATATTCGTACACGTAGCAGACAAAAAGGTGAACACTGTCAACATTCAATCAATCTATGCAAGAATGATCAGATCTCAAACATCACTCTGAAATACATTGAGAATGACCCCTACACGCGCAAAGACCTACACACAGACGCATACGCAGATGCACTTAAAAAATAATCGAAACAAGAAATTTAAAACGGAACACTAGACTGGTTGCCAAACTCACTATCAAATGAAAATTCAGGATGTATATTATTGAAAATTGTCAAGTGTATCGGAGTGGTCATGAAATAAAACGGCATTACCTACTTTGTCATTAAGTGTTTTCACTTCTTTTTAAACTATATACTGTGTAATATTCGAGAGCAATGGACATTATAATATATATATATATATATATATATATACATATATATATATATATATATATACATATATATATATATGCGCGTGCTGTCGCTTATTTAATTTCAAAATTTAGGCATATTTCATCTATAACAAAAGAAATGTCTCATCAAAAATTTGGCTTTTAATCGGGGATACATATATATATATATATATATATATATATATACATACATATAACTTTCCTCCCGTTGGATACACCTTGCATAGGCATTCTGAGAGTCATTTTAATATCTACACTTATAGAACTATATTTTTAGTGTGTCAGAAATTTTTATTATTTCTTAATTTGTTGAATTTAAAACGGTGTCCTTTTCTTTTAGTTACGCCATTTATCTAAAACTGGGTTTTTCATTTATTTAAAATACTTACTTGCTTTTAATTTGACTTTGTGAGTGACGTGCTTCATTCTAGAGTTATTTGTGCTCCTTTGTCTAGCATTAGCTTATTTTAAACATATGAGATAGTTGCGCCCAACAAGGACAAGATAATTAATGTGCATTGACAGTAATTTTTAAATTCGTCTGCGGACAGAATTCTGCGCAATTAGGAAAAGTGTTATGATACATCATTTTTATGTTGCTACAGATAAACATTAATGAAGCTGATATCACTGTAAAATGAATTAACCATATATATAGTGGACATCTAATATTTTATGAATTAACTTTTAGTTTCAGTTGAACAATAACTGTATTCGGACGGGCAAAAATCGTGATAACAAAGTATATCGGTAATTGTAGCTTTCTGAGAAGCAGCATTCGGCTATATATATATATATATATATATATATATATATATATATATATATATATATAAATTCACGATCTCTCGACAAATTTAATTGGTAAATAATAAAAAAAACTTATTTTATGAGACATTCTAGTACCATTAAAAATAATGGACATACTAAATGACCGACAGTTTTATTCTTGATCATATCAACGACAATAGCAATTATAGAGCAAATATGTTGTAGATATTTAAGTTACATTCGTCGATAGGGATCGATATATGTACAGCTGTTGAATCAGGCAAGATGAGATAAAAATCTGCATAACATTAATTATATTATTTTAACGAATAGTCTGCAACCGACCAATTTAAAGTTAATTAGCTTGTATGGTGAGGATTTATGTAAATTATTTTCAGTTTTTTTGTCAATTACAAATGGAATTTAATGCCTTAGAACATTGCTTTGATTTCAACTTTACTTACACCACAGAAGCAAAGATAAATGCAGAATACATTGCACGACTCATTTGATGTAAAATCTATGAACACTTTAAGATTTTGACCTCATAGCGATTACAAATTAAAGGTTGCAATGATAAATATAAAAAAAGATGTACATTTTTAACCAGTATTATATGCTTATTTTTCTGTGAAGCAACAAAGTAGAAACAATTGATCTCTACACTATTCAGTTCAGTGACCAACATTCAGTAAGTTTCATTCATCTATCGAAATAAGAATGTAAGAACAGAATTAACGAGACAAGGCTACATTTAATTTGTTTTAGGTCTTCTTTACAGATTTTGATTTGAAATAATATAATTTAAAACATTTCAACATAATCTGCTTTCAAATACCACATACAATCCTAAACCTCTCGAAACCGATAAAATTACGTTATAATTCAGTTTTCTGCAAAAGGTAGAATTTGGATAGGTATTACAAAATATGTCACGATTTAAAGACCACTTTGCCGAGGCCTATGCATGGTTAAAAATAATGACAGCAGAAAAGTCACCAAAAATTTTAAAAAAATACAAGCTAAAAAAATAATTACATTTACAACAGTGAAACCAGAAGCTTCATCAGTACTTATTAACTCTATTGGGAATTGGAAATATATCATATAAAAACCATTTTTATGCCATCATTTCTTCACAGATAAAGTCAAATTCGTTAACGAGTGAAATTATAGGGTTAAGTTCAACTAAAAGAATCTTCAATGAAAACGGCATAAAAGCACGTTAGATCAAACGTCCTCATTTTGTCAGTCCACCATTGAGAGTGTATAATTTTGAGTAATTTGGGATAATAATGATAAATCATATGTAAATAAAAATTTAAAAAAAACATAATTACAGTAAGATGAAGTTTGGTTTAGTCAAATTGAATGGCTTGGCAAAACGATGTTAATTGAAGTCAATGAATAAAATATGCAGTTTGGCAGACTGATTGTCTTCTGGCAATTAACTTTTTTACCGTTGGCTTCTTTACTAGCACATATAAGAAGCACACTTAAGATAGGGCCATGATATTTATTCACAAATACGAAATTCGGTTTATGCAAAAATCATTAATAATAGAAAAATCGAAACATACAAGTACGATTAACAGGGATTTTTTCTATGTCTTTACCTAGCGATTAGTTGAATCATTACAACGAACAAAACAGCATATTGGGCCACGGATTTCTATACTTGCAAATTCCCAATCAGCGTTAATAAAGTTATGAGTGTTCGACATTCTCTTCAAATGTCATAAAAATTTTCATTGAAGAGGAAAAATGTAAACAGTAGGATCAAACTTAACATCAAATACAGAAAAGTATGAAAAGCCAATTTATACAAAACATCCCTCACCCACATTTCATGATTTCATGCAGGAAAATTTGGTTATTACTTGTCACTCGTGGTGTTAGAAACAGTTAAAGTTTAAACTGAACTATGTATTTTTTTCTACACATTTATAACAGAAGATTTCATCAGTAAATCGGAAGGTTGTAAACAAATTGTGATGCATGCAAGCAAAAAATATCGTGGTATATTAATTCAAATAGAGATACAAATATTAAATCAGCTGCTGAAATACTCATCTTTATAAAGCTTGTTTCTTTATACGAATATCATGTTCCAGTTAAAACTCGCCGTCATACGGGGTTATGACGCTGTACTTCAAACGAACTATGTTACGGAGCATCAACAATGAAAGCAGCATCGCGAAGAACTGCAAAATAACAAAATATTAATTAACGATTCGAAGATGGTTATCATCTACAGACTCCATGTACTTTTCTTGAAAGTCTTGTACCAAGTCAGTTATTTGAAAGCAAGTGGTATAAAATTTATTGGAAAGAAATAAATTAGATATATCAATTTTGAGCGATATGCATACGATCGACATTATGAAGGTTTTCAACTAATAAGCGATTTTATATTAGATTGCTTTGAAATATCAGTGACGACTAATAATTTGTACGACATCAAGTATAAACTAATGGTGGTAGCATACATTACTGAAAAAGCTATTCATCCAGTAGTTCTGGTTCGCGCCTCAGACGCTGAGGCTATTCAGTTTTCATTAAGGTCCATGATGAATATGGCGTGACTGGGCGTCCCTCTCGATCCAGACATCGGAAAGTATTAGTGTTTAAAATTTTAACGTAGTACTGATTTAAAGGCTGATGATATGATTTGATGAACGGGAATTTCATGCTGACCTCTGTTATCGAACGTATTACAATCAAAGTTCAACTAATCATCCCAGTCTCTCATTGGAACGGTTTGCTGTACGCCCGGAAAATACAGTATTAAAGTGGTGTTATGCTACAAATTATGAACATTGGTGTGCGGTGGTGACAACATTATTACGTAATCAAGTTTGCGGGTAACTGATGCAACGCGTTTGTTATTAAACCACCATATTAAATTATAAACTAAAATTATCGGACGAAATAGAGCATTATCAGTTCTTACGGTTTCGTCATGGTTCATCGGAAGTGCAGCAAGACACTGCTGAGACGGATATCTGGAAACACCAGTTTTCTGCTGGAATCGACATCTGCAGGCCATCACCACACCGGTTACAATTCAATTATATACCAACAAATAACTGGGTGATCATTTTAACTGGTGGAGCACTGAAAAATGGTGTTAAAGACGGGAGTTCAATAACAAAACGCTGAATACATTGTCATTAACGACCGAACACCCTTTACGCCAACGGAAGGGTGACTGGTGATTGATTTGCTGCCGCGATGTTGAAGTGTTTCAGTTGCCGGGCCGGTGCGATGCTGAAACCGCGCAATCGGATTTACGAACTCGGTTCGGCAACTCACGACGTGGCTGCATGATATGCGACTGTCGGCATTTCAGTGTGAAGAAGTTCGTGCATACGACGATAGTCCAGACGCGACGCAAGTGCAATTCCTGTTACCGTGACGTAATTCGATGGCTGACTTAACGCTGCTGAAGTACCTGCGCACATGGCCACGATATTGGTGAAGATCAGTCACGATATAAATGCGATATGACG